>JAQBSW010007875.1:0-37765 GCA_029291075.1 Eudiplozoon nipponicum
GATGACAGGAAATTATTGGAAGAGATAATAAAAAGTTCATATTTGTTATATGCACAAAATAAACATTTCATACGATAGAAAATGTTATTGCTCAAGCAGACCGGTTCTATTCTTATTGGGAACTGCACAGTTAATTACCATAATTGCCGAGATCGGGGCTCGAGTCGAGACACATTTGCCTTTGATCTGGAACCCCTCAATTGCTCCACTCAGGCCATTTGCTATACAATTAAAGTTACATTCATTGCGCGCTTTTAGTTGCATAGTGAATAAGTAAAAGACAAGGCAATATGTATTCCCTTTTTGAGGATTGGCTGAGCCAATAATGTGACTACGACTTGATAAATGCCACACTAAAACAAAATGTCTACTTCATAAGTAGCATTTGATATCGAATTCAATGTTTTTAATACTTACTATGTACATATATATATATATATATATATATATATATATATATATATATATATATATATATATATATATATATATATATATATATATATATATATATATTGGTATATACAACTTTACATCGTAAGAGGATGGGTTGCACTTACAATTTTTGAATATAATTTATAGTTGAATATGTATTGAATAAAAGGTTTTGCTGTGGCTTGTAAGAAGACATTAATTTTCACGACATAACTTAGCAAAGAAATTTGCATTTCCTGACTAACTGCAGTTTCTCAACTTGCAAAATGTTGTTCTTTTGCAATTAAATGTGTAGACGTTCTAACGTCAGTGTATGCCATCTGTTGTTCTGTGAACAAATCATTAAACCATCCTAAATTGGTATTGTTCACTTTTTTTAAATGTGACTGACGATTTTTTATTCTTCAAATCTACTTACCCTCATCGTGAATGCAATGAAACTACATAAACCTGGCTGAACACGGCCATTACCTTCGTCATCTTCTTGGAATCTCTCTCGCTCCCAATATATTACACATGCAAGCGTAAATCCCATCTATCTTACGCTGTTAATAGCTGTGCCACAATTTCCATAATTTGTCTACATGCATAGGTGCATATTTAAAAAGTCATTAACTTTCATATTTGTCCTAATTTAAGGTGTTTTTTTAAACAAATAGGAAATGGAAAGAATAAATTATTAATTAATCTTACAACCCGTGCATCAATGCAGTCTGTGTGTTCCCACAAGCCTTTAAAAATTTATTTTAGATAAAATAATGTAGCGTTAACATATGAGGCCTGACGTGCATAATGACAAGTTATTTCATATAAGTCGAGAAATATATGCTAATGTTAGCATGAGAAAGTGAGGTAAGTGCATAAAAGTATATATTTTAAATATTCATAGGGATACGGCTCCACGCTCCGCATCTATAAAATGTCCGTAATGCCAAAATCTAACAACAAAGCGTCGGATAGCCCGGTAATCATGACAGCACGAATTTAAACATTCTAATCAGATCAATTTTGACATCTCCTCCCGGTATTGAATGAACTTATTTGACTTTTAATGTTATGCTTAATAAATGGTTGCCTATACTCCAGATCTCCACAAACGGGAAAATGAAAAAAATGCTGAACCAGGCTTTTGTAGAAATGATTGATAGATGGTCATTCAGTAGTTTACTTGATAGAAACACCAACCCATATATATATATATATATATATATATATATATATATCAGTATAAACTATTACTTGTATAATGTAGAAAATTCAATTATTCCCGTATAATGTTTCGTCCGTATTGGAAGCTCTTGGTGGGAATTTCCCGTAATCAGAGTTCGCAATAAAGACGATACCGGTAAACGGGATGAATTACATTTTTCACAATATATAAAGCCTAGTTTATGCTGAGAAATGTATGTTTCAAGACATTGGTGTTTTTATCAACATCGCATCCTTGGTTTCAATAACTTTTATGCTTAACTGGTGTTTTATAAAAAAAATTATCCAGTTGAAAATAATTTTAAGCGACATTGCCTTGCAAGGAAATCTGTATAGCCAAATTAAATTGTCAAATTATACAAAACAATTTCTACAATTCATCAAAGGCCATTTTTTCGTTTTACCCGAAATTATGGTGAATTATCGATTCCGAATTCCACAAATTGTTCTTGGTTTCGAAATGCTTATACTTCCAACGAAAAGTATTGTTAAAACTAGTTTCTGAGCATAACCCTAATTCAAATGAAAATGTGTGTTGTTTTATTCGCATTTGACCGTGAGTGCCCCTGTTCAACGTGCAAGAGCTCCAGACATAGTTAATGCCAATTTTTAGTAAAAATAATTAATGAATTTAAGCTCAAAATTTCGACAATCGGGGACGCAAAAATACATTATGTGGCTACTTTTAATACAGAAATATTCTTTATACTTTAAATATTCTGTCTCTTGTCTAGAAAATTTCCCTGAATTACTTGTATGTGGCTCTGAAAGTAGTGCATTCAAATAAATATGGAAAGGTCTCCGATGCCATAAGTCAGGTCAACTTTAAATTGATGCTTTGGAATAGTGAAATTTGACTTATTTCGATAAACCCTGACCAACTAATAATTATCTATACTTGTTTTGCAGAAGACTTGTATTATATATATATATATATATATATATATAAATACATTTTTCGATAACTCGTCAAATTATTTTGAACAAAAATTAACACAAATGAGCCGTGGACTAAAGCATTCACTGATCTTCAAAATGGGTATGATATTTTTATTCTAACCTCTATACCACGTTTGTTGTCGATATATTTTATAAGACAAGTCAAGACAAACTAAGAAATTTGCCTTTTAGCGCGCATTATTCCGCGTGCTTCTTGGAAAGGATGATTCATTAAAACGACATCAACAATTGTACTTGTTTACCGTAAAAGTAATTAGTTAATTGCCAATTTAATATAAATGTAAATAGTTAGTTGAATTTCAATAATGTAGTTAAAATATTCATTTTGTGCCAACGTTTCTATGTCAAAATATCATAAGAAAAGACTGTTAAAAATCTACTTTACCCCTTACTTGCATGCTTAATTTTCTTAATATGTATTCCGTGTTTTATAAACTCAAAGTTATATCTTTATGTATTAAAATTATGCTTATTAAAATAAGACACATAAATCTGTTTCAGTGTGTGTGTATACTGAATTTGAGAAGACGCGAAACACTTTCTAGCGGCACGTCGTTAATTAGGGTGTTGAAGAAAAAATTAATAAAGCCATTTAACTTTCTGCTCTTGTTATAATACTATCTTGCAATTACCATTGATAAAAAACGTAAAATTTCATAGTAATTGGCCAGGTGTGTGATAAGTCTTGGACACGCAAAAACAACCACCCCTCTCCCTCTCCTCTACACACACACACACACACACACCACAACCATATGTTTATTTTAATGTATGTACAAATTTATTCTAATAAGTAATATGGTGCGGCTGAACCACGTATTAAAACAAGCAAGTAAATAATAATATAAAATTATTGCGTATTCAAACAAGTTTAACTAGAAACAACTTACATTTGTGTGCGGATTGAGAACTGCTTTCCGACTGTTAACGGACCCAATCCACTCGCAAAATACGCAAATCCATGCATCAAAACATGTTGGCAACTTTTAAGGTGAAAAAATTCAAGCCTTCTAAGCCTTTTGATTAATTTACTATAACTAAACAACTAATATTTAGGCAAAATATAATTGCACTATTCTGTAGATATTTCATGACAGACACATACTGCAGACCCAGTTACAAGAAGGTCGTATCAAGGCTATTTGAATTAGATATCAATAGGTGTTGGCCGCAAGTCACCGGCATAATTATTATAATCAAGGTTGCGGTCTTGATATAAACACCTGACCATTAATTACTTACATATGTCAGTATAAACTAAGAACTGTATTGTGTAGAAAAGGCAATTCATCCAGTAGACCGGTTTCGTCCTTATTGGGAACTCATCTTGTACTGGCCAGAATTTGCCGCGGACATAACTCGAACCTGGGCACGTCTGCTTCGGAATCTGGTGCTCAAACCACTGAGTCATCCTGCCGCACAATGTTTATTTTGTTCAGCATATTGGTACAACAGAAAGCTTCAGAGTTGGATAACAAATCTGTAAACGTGGAAGGAAATTAATTAGACATTTCCTTGAAAAAAGAATTCCCCTGTTTATACATTGTTTGTTGCGGTGAATGTGTATGAGGTATTTCGCACCTAGTAACAAGTTAATTCCAATAGAAATTAGGAGATATACCAAAAGCAGTTTCAACGGAAAGTATTATCTTATGTGCACATGTGTTCAGTGCCTAATGTCGATTCATTAGTAGGAGACGGTAATACGCCCTGTACTCATTAGAATTTTACACCATCCACCAGCTCCTAAGAGATTGTAATATTCACCCGACCCATAGGGAATTGTACTTTTCACATGTTCCACGATTCTTGACGAAATATACAGTGCTTATATGGCGTGGTAAGGGCTCCATTTGATGAGACGCCAGTAAGCACGAAACTCTTGTGTACATAAGATTGTACCTATCGATCATGTTCACTTTGATATATGACTTCTTTCCTGTTTGAACTAATTAGTTACTAGGTGCCCTGTTTTGCTCTATTTTCGCAGATTAATTTGTAACTTGGATGCTTGACCAACGGAGTGAGGCATGTTCTACTATGAATTTACTCAAACCAAAGCATGCAACACTTAAGTACAGTTAAAATTAACGGTAATTTAACGTTTTTTTTGTACGACAGATATATAACATTTTATTTGGAATGATTGTTTTAAACTTAATTCAAATTTGCGGACACCCTAAATGCAGGAATCAGGATAACTTCTACTCGTACACCAACTGAAGTTCTCTGTGAAACATTTGTTATTTTGTTATTTTGGAGGTTCTGGCATGCATCTCTGTATGTTACACAGTCCATCTGTAATAATGAAGTTGATGTTTATTAGCATCAAATTAAAATGCCACATACTTTAAGAGATAATCCAACTACTAGATTCTGGACACGTCTTTATTAGGTCTCTCGTTAGTCGTAAGCAGAAGGTTAATGAGAAACAGGTCAGTAAAACACTATAAAAAATAAATGTTGTCGTGTTTAAGTTTTGACAGTTGAGTTAAGGTTAAACTATCACACTAATGTTAGATATTTATTTGAAACCATCGCAAATCAAATTTATTTACATGTTTATGCCCTGCAAGCCGGTTGCAAAGTTGCATTAGCCGAGATTCGCGAAGTACTACGATTAAGTACATAGGTATTAGGTAAAATAGTTCGAAAAAGATTCTAGTTTGAATTTTTATTCATTTTTGTTTAGCTAGTAGCTGTTCTGTTCGCGAATTAATACACTTCCAACGTCAACAGGAATTTACACTTATGATCGAGAATATTTACATTTTAAAGAAATCTGTAGAAAGCAGAACAAGCAGCATTCAATTTTTTATGCAGCAAATGAGAAATAAGATGGGCACTCAACAAAGAAAAATAAAAAAGCGATTAAATTAAGCAAAAGAAATGCAATTACAAGTGTAAATACCAAACCGAATAGCCGCACGTTAATTGTCGTTGGTAGACTCGTACAAGATTTTGTAAAAATAATACAAAAACTGATGATGTAGAGCACACGTGGGTAGCGGACAGATGTATTATAAAATGTTTCAAGCTAAATTAAGTCATATTCAAACATATCAAAATTTCTATTTATCCATTTTAAAAAGCAATCAATCAATCAAGACACAACAAAACATCAATCAATCAATCAATCAATCAATCAATCAATCAATCAATCAATCAATCAATCAATCAATCAATCAATCAATCAATCAATCAATCAATCAATCAATCAATCAATCAATCAATCAATCAATCGATCAATCAATCAATCAATCAATCAATCAATCAATCAATCAATCAATCAATCAATCAATCAATCAATCAATCAATCAATCAATCAATCAATCAATCAATCAATCAATCAATCAATCAATCAATCAATCAATCAATCAATCATATCATTCAATCAATTTACCCTCTATGTCAAGTTAACTTTCATCCCATTGTATCACTTCTGCAAATTCGAAAAGTTGATTTATAGAATTGTTACTAATTTATCTATCTATCCATCCATTCATTCATCCATCTTTTTATATATATCTATATTTTTACTTGATGTCTGTCGATCTATCTATTAATTTAAAGTTTAATCCATCAATCAATAAATATATCTATATTTTTTTAATCTTTCAGTGAATCTATCTTCATATCCATCAATCAATTAGTAAATTTGTCGCAATTTCTCTCTGTGTATGATCCATATTTTTCTCTGTATACAGAGCTATAAGATTCTACTTATCTCCTATTTAATTCACACATCTATCTATCCGTCTATTTGTCTTTATGATTAGCTATTCATCGATCTAAAGAAATTTTGTCAACTAAGCGATAATCCAACACTGACAACTATCTTTATCAAAAAACCAAACGATAAACGAAGCATTTCATTGCAAATGAAGAAGAACCATCAATGGAATCATTTATAATGCAATTTTTTTCATCTAGATGTCTTTTGTACATTGTTATGTACTTAATTTGAATACCGCGTCAAATCGCACATTCACGCGTGGAAAAGTTGACAAATATCAATGATTTCACATTACAATAAGTGGATTTTTTATACCTAATAACCGTATACCTTTGTGGATGGAAAATTTGAATTTTTTCTTTATCTTGTCATTATCTCCAGTGATATTTAGTATCCAATCTGAAATAGAACGCAACCATAGATACATTTTAACTATTGATTATTGTCGGCAATTAAGTTTTTTCTTTTTTATATAAATTAATTAGTTAAATTGGTATATATTGTTATTAGTATCAGATAAATCATTATTATTTTAGAATATGATAATTTATACTAATGATAACGCTTATAATATCGTCACACACATTTTTTACTCTTCTGGCATTAGATTCCGTATAAGGTAAGGTAAGTAGGCATGATGCTTCATAAGGACACATTTCTTGCTATTCTAAATTATAATTGGTTTGTTCGGTATTTTTAATTAACTTTTCAAATCTCCCATTTTCTTCAACATACAATTTTTAATTTTTACTGAAAGATGGATGTACTTAATGGATCAGGTGTTTATATCAAGATACAACCTTGAATATAGTAATTTTTATCACCGCCCGCGCAACTAATGTTCGTCTAATTTTATAGATTATCATATCAATACCACTTCTCTATGAAGTGTAGTGTCTCTTCAATAATAACAGATTGTGGATGGTTTGTTGGAACTTTGGGTCTAAATTGATGCCATATGAGTTCCACCGAAAAGGAAGAAGACTTATTGAGTTACATTATTTGGTAAATAACTGAAAATTGCGTGTAATGTGCGGCAAAATAGCTTAGTGGTTAGAGCACCAGATTACGAAGCAGACGTTCCCAGGTTCGTGCCCTGTGAACAGGAAATTCTGGAAATTCCGTGATGGGGTCCCAACATAAGGGAAGCCGGTTTACTGGAAAATTTTCCTTTTCTAAACTATGCAATTCTTAGTTTATAATGGAAAATGTATGTGTAGAATGGGACTGATGTTTACATCAAGATCGCAAACGTTAGTCTTACAAATATGGGCTATTATTGCTTCAGATTTTTTGATAGTGTATAATAAATTTATTATTACATGGACTTTCTCAAGCATTTCCAATTTGCTAGATTATTATCAAGGCAAATCTGAAACCGTTTAACAAAGATCATTTCTATGTACAGTCCACCAGTTAAAGCATTTCCTGTGCGCCTAAAATGTTTTCAATGTCAAACTAAGAATTATTGTCATATTTAAAAATTTACGATAAAGAAACTCAAGAGTTTTATATTTAATCAATTATATTTTCTGTTTAGTGGATATTTTCTTCTTCACGTGCCGTTTTGTAGCACTGAGCTGGACCACAGATTTAATTATCATCATCGTCATAAAGACTAATATCTTCACAATTTCCACTATTATCTCATCTTTATTTCGCTTAATTTTATATTTCATTGCCACGATCATCATCATTATAACTTCTATTCACAACATTCACAGGCTTAGGGTTTGCAATTACTTGTTGTCAGTAAGCTTACAATCAAGATTATCAGCATTAAATAATTACCATTGCCATAGCATATTTTTACTATTCATCTGCCATCTCTATAATCATTTACACTATACACCATTGGCTGGTAAAACTGAATAAGGAATTAGAGTTGTTACCGATTTCTGCCGTCAAATAGTCTGAATAAAACAAACTATTTCACCGGACGGGCAATTTTAACACCAATACAAATAAACAAAAACACATAAACACACACAGACACACATGAAAACAGAAACAGCGAACATCTTGTACATAATTCAGACTGTTCCGACAAAAATCGCACCTCGTGGCTACAATTATAACTATTTCTCTGTTGTTTAGTCAAGGAGAAACTGTTCGTACGACACTCCCAAGCTGATAACACATAGTCTAACACACATACAGGGTTAAAACATCAGGTCTACATTATATTATCTCCCATTTCGTCCCGTTCTCTCCCTCCCTCTCTCTCTCTTTAAACTAATTTCTTTTCAAAATATACGTGAATGTGCTTGATCATAAACAAACAGAAAATCGACAATTACGGAAATACCGATGATTGACTATTATAATTACGTGATTCTTGTTTTGTCTAGAAATTGTTTCTTTATTCATATTCCTTAATATATTCTCCCGGGTTGTTTTGGAACGAATCGTCAATTTATGAAGGAAATCAACAATGAGTAGCGAAAATTCTTAAGATAACCTGGATAAAAAGCATTATTTAGCCACAAAAGTTATTAAGGAATTGAGTATTATCCTCACCAATTTATTTATTTTAGGCGACTAACTATTGGTTATAATTCCCTACTTGGTGCTAAACTAGTGTAGCCAGTTATGGTCTATGAGGACTAATTACTTGTTCTTTGTTGTACCCTACAAAGTGTTTGCATCCACTGCCTCCAATTTGATTCCGGAGGTTCCAATTACAGATTTCGGCAGTCTTTTTCAGCGGAACGAACATCCCACAAACAACTTAACAATTATAAAGTGAAGTCAAATTGTCTGTGGGAAGTGGTTTTCGTTGAAAAAGGCTACCGAAATTTGTAGCCGAAATATCCGAAGTCAAATTGAAGACAGTGGATGCAAGCACCTTTTTGGGTTCAACAGGGGCCATTTAGTTAAGCTCTTCCCTGACGCGTAAACTACTTCATTTAAAGCATCTATGCGGGCTGCTTGATATTATCATTGAACGAAAAATTTTCTGTTTTAATTTGATACTTTCAAAAGCGCATTTTTCCATTTACTAAAGTCAAAACATCAAATTAAGTAACCATTTGCACGCATTCCATTTATTCGCGTAATTCTAACTCACATTAATAATTATTTTACGTCTTTATCATCTTTGCGACCGACTTTTCAATCAATCACTTATATGCTATAACTACGCCTGTAAGAATACATACACACATAAACACACATCATCTCTCCTTTTAGCTTACTAATATAGTCCAGCGGCACACCCAACCTCCGCCCTAGATACAAAAATTTTGTGGGCAATTTTCAATTAGATTTAGTATCCAGCATTCACTCACGCTCGCTAAGTTCTGTTATCCACACGCTAAACTAAATAGTGTGTAATATATCGAAGCTCTATTACCGTAGCAACAGGTTTTCATCGTTGAAAATTAGTCGTGGTGAATTGTTGACAATCCAGTTGAAGTTGTAAGCCTGCGTAGATTTCAGTTTCGTGCCCGCCCTATTTGGTCAACTACATTCAAATAGCAATTGACCCAGTTGTATCCGACGGCGTTTTATGTTGAAATACATCTCGATTCAGTGAAAATTGCCCGTAACATTGTACTGTCATTATTATTACCTCAAAACCAGAAGTTGAACAACATATATATATATATATATATATATATATATATATATATATATATATATCGTCTGTGTACGTGTGAGAAAATGAGAATTATTATGACTGTCGAGCGATGTGCCCTGTTACATTTGATAAGGTAAAATACAGGCTTAAGGGACACAAAAATAATTTTTCATCTTGAATAGTTGCCATTAACACTAGCACCACAACAACTTTGTAATAAATCGAAATGGTATACAATGAGACCAATTTTTAAAAATCAAACACGTAACTGGAAATCCAGTCCATTGATTGTCGAAAACTATTCAGCCAGCAGTATCCATAGGCGTTAGTAAAGCTCACTTATCAGTAAAATCATAAGTATGGCCATTGTGAAATTTTCAGTTTAAAACTACTTCATGATTTTATGTTTAAAATATATACACGCATGCTTTGTTGCGAAATCTAGAATGTATGCCTGTGTGTAATAAGCATTCACAACATGGCAACTAGTTTATTCATTTATGGCCTAAAGTATAGTCTGTTCAGCATGAACAGAAAATGTATTGATATATTCGTACACGTTTTCCGCTTAATGGTTAATTTTCGAGGAACTATCAACGCGACTCATCGAAATTATTTCTTTCATTTGAATGACACATCATTGGAGACATCAAAACATGGGCCAAATTTGATGATGATCCCAATTTCCAAGTACTCATTGAGTTCGTCTTCATGGTGGCTTTAAAATCGTTCATAGTAACTACTGGAAATGAGTTACGATCTAATCTTCGTATCTCATTTACAGAGGTTAGAATGGCCAAATGTTGAAGCCTTCGAAGGAAAGGGACGATGCGTACTGATAGTAAAAAACAACTACACACGATCGCAAATCGTGGATTTTCATAAGGTGACGCTCGCAGTGCGCAATGTTTCAAAGAATATCTGCGAGAAAATATGATGACAAAATCGTTAAACTAGAAGACATTCATTAGAACTCGACAGATTTACCAAAGCTGTCGGAACATGATTCGCTGGTAGCGTTTTAAACTGGTCTTATATTGATTAGGAATTAGGAAAAATTTTATCAGACATTCGGAATAATTTATACGGTCAACCGAGGTTCCGAATACTCAAAATATCATAATATGCCTGTTACAATTGGCACTATTTGCCAAATTGTTAGTTCAAATAGGACAGAATGAAACGTGGCATTTTGAAATAGACAAATATTTGAACCCATGTCTAAATGCGTTTCTGCTGATAGACATTAATTAGCTGGAAGCAATTATTCGTGGAAATCACCAAGACGTTGGTGCATTTAAGAAATAATATAATAAATATGTTAATCAAAACACATATATACACACACACATATATATATATATATATATATATATATATATATATATATATATATATACAGATGTATGTATGACCAAATGTATATTGAGTTTGCGGCGCATTTAAATAATTATGATTAAGTGGCATGTAAGAACGAAACACGTGTCAATTTATTTATTAATTATCTACCTTCAAAACGCTTATTACATAAATTTTCGTTAGCGTGCAGAAAATAATCCTGCATTTTCACGGCAATCCTTTATGTTAAGCAGGTTATGCTAATTGGATTATACCTTTTCATCCTAAAAAGTTTTCTTCGCTTTAAAAGAAAAAAAACGCTTTGCAATAAAGGGTATTGCATAATCTGTGTTGGTGCGAAAAAATAGTGATACCAGTACCACTTTCTAGCCGAAAATTTTCGGGTCCGTTCATCATCGTACAATATATTGATTCTCTAAATCAAGTTTGCGAGCTTGAAGTAAACACCACTCCCAGTCACGTACAATGAATGCAAGAGTACTAGGGGTGAGAGCCGCATATCTAATTTTGCTTTCCATTTAAATGCAATGAGGATTGATTCTTGATAGTCAGTTTGCCGTCATACGCTGATGATGAACATGGACGGTCGAAACGCGTCAGTGCGTTGCGGCTGGCGGTAGTTTTGTTATGTTGTTCGACAACCGGTTAAATACAATGGGATTGGTGTTTACTTCAAGTTCGAAAACTTGATTTAAAGAATTGTTACCACCACCCGTACAATCATTGATTGCTTAATATATTGATTGATTAATTAGATTTCACAATTCCATTTTTAACCGATTTACTAATTTGAGCTATTCTAATACTTATTTGCATAATCTTCTAATTTGCTACTCCATTTATCATCTTTGAATAGACATTAAACACTGTTAGTTCAATTATTTTATAAACCACTATTTGTACCTAAGGTACAAAATATCACTAAACGTATTTATCAAAAAAAATTATACGTTTTATCTTGTTTATTTCACTCGCTTGGTATGCAGAATAGTCGAGTAGATGACAGTGATGATTTTGTAGGATAGTTACGTTACAAACTAGATTATATAGCGAAAACTTTACACTTAGATTATTAACAAATTTATTAAAGTTAGATACCGTGCCTTGTAGAGAAATACTACATATGCAATTATAAATTGTGTTGCGCACGTACTAACAAATTAGTTCAATTATGACCATAAGGATAAACCAAAGACAGCATGAACGGAAAGTATTATCTCGTTTCTTTCTTACTTATATATAATATAATATATTATATATATATATATAGTGAGTTAGCATGGAAGTCGCATTTTTGAACACTTTATTCAATGTTAGCTTCACTACTATAGGTTTACACATTCGTCTAGGAGAATGTACCGTCCTATTATCCCACATTCTTCACCCAAATGTATAGTGGTTAAAGGGCGTAATACCGCCTCCTACTGATGAGTCGCCAGTAAGCACGAAACGAATGTGCATCAGATGGTTAGTTGGAACTCTGAGTCTAAATGGATGCCATATGCGCACCACCTAAAGGAAAAATAGACTAACCAAGTTTGATTAGTTAGTATATAATTGAAAATTGTGTGTAGTGTGCGGCAGGGTGGCTCATTGGTTAGAGCACCAGATTCCGAAGCAGACGTGACCAGGTTCGAGTCCTGTCTGCGGCAAATTCTGGCCAGTACATGGTGAGTTCCCAATAAGGACGAAACCAGTCTACTCGATGAATTGCCTTTTCTACATTATACAATTCTTTGTTTATACTGGCATATGTAGGTAATTAATGGGTCAGGTATTTATATCAAGACCGCAACCTTGATTATAATAATTAAATACATTGCATGATTCAAGCTCGAAAACTTGATTTTAAAAATTATTTACTGATCTCCTCATGTCTATTTTTGAATAGAGGCCTCAAAAGTATGTTGCAAAGTCTCAGATGTTACACAAAATATATGGGTAATTTAATAAACAATAAATTAATTTAATTAAACAATAATTGATTGCGCGAGTGGTGGCGATCACCATTTAAATCAAGCAGAATCCTATAATCTTGAAAAATCCAGCTAACGTTAGATACCAAACAAACCAGTTGCACTACTTAGCAAAACTGCCCTCAGTTTTGAGTCTGGTTAAATTAAATTGTATTCGTACACATAGAATTGTTATTGAATTTACTTAAATAGACGTTTCATGTATTTAGCTTAATAAATGGTATTATAATATATATATATATATATATATATATATATATATATATATAAATCTGATTTGCTATTACAATTTCAAATTGCCCACAATGTGCGGATTGGGTAGCGTAGCTGCTGTACTGCTTGACTTGGAAACCAACAATGCTACGTACAAATCCAACGCATAGGATTTCTGAATATCACTGGTGTGCTCAATGGAGACAAAATTATAGATGCAAGTATGTATTAGGTGTTGCGAACCTAGTAACAAATTAGTTCAGTTGTGACCAGAATGATAAACCAAAGACTGCATGAACGGAAAGTATAATCTCATGTTCCCAATAGTTTCATGCTTACAGGCGACTCATAAGTAGGAGCCCGTATTACGCCCTTTAACCACTATATATTTTGGTGAGGAATTTGGAAAAATAGGACGGTACAATCTCCGAGACTACTGTGTAAACCGTCCTGTTATCCCACATTCCCCACCATAGCGTTAGTATCCTTTAGAAACTCGATATATATATTATATAGTATAGTAGACTTTATATGATGTTAGCTTCACTATTGCTGGTTTACACATTCGTATAGGAGATTTTATCGTCCTATTTTCCAACATTCCTCACCCAAATATATAGTGATTAAAGAGCGTAATACCGCACCTACGGATGAGTCGCCAGTAAGCACGAAACGATGTGCATGAGATTATACTTTCCGTTTATGCTGTCTTTGATTTATCCGTCTTGTCACAACTGATCTAATTTGTTACTAGGTTCGCAACACCTAATACATACTTGCATATCTAATAGATCTCCGCAACAATGAGTATTTAATTGTTATAAAATTATAGATGAATTGAATTTGCTAAAATTTTCTAGTTTTAGTTTAAACAGTATATTTAACTATAAATATATATATATATATATGTATATATATATATATATATATATATATATATATATATATATATATATATATATATATATATATATATATATATATATATACATAATGATCGTTTATATTTTAACCATTTTTAAAAATGTAAGAACAACACAACTTATATCAATTTATTGAAATACGTGGTCACCTTATTCCACGTACAACAATAAATGCATATATATATATATATTAATAATCTACAGACTCAGCATAGGAATACTCTAAATTTCGTTTACAAATTGCCAAAAAATGGCACAAAATGTTGAAGTATTTCAATCGTGGATACAAAAACACGTACGATCACCCATTTCCACAATGACGCGCAAACACACACACAAACTGAAAGATTTCTGCATTAAATGCCAAACACATTGAGTTTCCTGGCTATGCGAGCACAAAGATCACGGCTCTACCTACAAACCAGTCTTATGCTATTAATTATTAAAACAATTATTTTGCAGCATAGTTACCAAGCTTCAAAATGAAACGATTTATGCTACTGGCAGTCAACACGTCTCGCGCCATTTAACCGCACTTGAAAACGCAACAGCCGCTGTTATTGATGGTGTGGTGATTATGAGGATGATAGTGATGATGATGCTTATTATTATGATTGATTTGAAGCAGTTGTTTGAAGCAGATGGTGTGTATTATGATTGAATGAACAACTGCATGTGTAATAAAATGATGGGTTATACCAAAAACGAATGTGTGAAATTTTTTTCCATCTAGTGATATGCATACAACACGGCAATTTATTTTAAATAAAAGCCTATTATTTTCAAGTTTGGTGAATTATTTTTTCTGTGACAGTTTCTTATATCGCTCTAATCATGTATATGTCATTATAAACCTTCAAAGCTTCTATGTATCTAATAAAAATTTTCATTTCTCCGTCCAATTGGCTATATATATATATATATATATATATATATATATATATATATATATATATATATATATATATATATATATATATATATATATATATAAGTTTTCCAGTATAAAATAAGCATTGTATTATGAAGTAATGGTAATCCATTATTGGAAACCTTTCAAGTACTGTCCAGGATCGAACCATTTCTACAGAAAATTTATGGACGGAATTTAAAATATTCTCAATAAGATCGATACCGTATTATTGGATGAATTTTTTATGTAACCTAAACCAATTCTGACAACTGTATATATAATGAGCTAAGTGTTTTTATGAGGATCGATACTTTGATTTATTCGGTGATTTCATTCTTTAAATCCCACTGCAGGAGTTCTAGCCACCATGGTGTAGAACCCATTATGAATGAACTCAGTCTAGCAGGTGAAGTGTATTTTCTATTTTATGCAGAGGATTAGTTAACAAAGACAAAAAATACAAATATTTCTCACCGGATAACTTTGCTTGTCTGGAGGGTGATTCAAGCGATTATAAAGCAAGCATTCCAGCATTGAAATGTAACTATATTCACTCCTAGACACAAATGACGAGTTCCTAATAAGAAAGAATTCAGTCTAGTAGATGTACTGCATTTTTTATATTTGGAAATTATTAGTATATACTGGTAACATACGTATAATTAAAATAATAATTTTTGCTTTAATTCAATTTACCTTCCTGCACACGATTTCTGGCCAACAATGGAATATCGTATGTAGCAAGTTGCGGCTTTAGGTTCATGATTACTTTCAAGAGGACTCATCTGAAAGACAGTCCAAATGTATACGCTCTTTGAAATTCTATTGCCAGGTTTACCCATTTTAGACTATGAATTATCCTACACCGAATTATAAATAACAGCACCTATTTCCGGTACTACTGCAGCAGGGTGGCTCAGTTGTTAGACAAACAGATTCCTAACAAGGCGTGCCAACATTCTAAACCTGTCCGTGGCAAATTCTGCACAGTACGTGATAAGTTTATAATAAGGACGAAACCGATCTTCTGGATGAATATCCTTTTCTGTACTATGCAATGCTTAAACAAGTATTGATTGTGCGGGTGGTGATAACAATTCTTTAAATCAAGTTCGCGTGCTTGAAGTAAACACCAATCCCATTGTATTTAACCAGTCCTCTAACAATATAATTGACGGTACTTTGTTATGCAATGCTTGTTTTATACTGACATATGTATGTATATAATTGATCAGGTGTATATATCAAGATCACAATTCTAATTAAAGTAATTGTTTGCACCGCCCGCTCAACCAATTTTCAATTAATTATATAAAGATAACCAATGTGATAGGGGCTAAATATCGTTATAAATTCCGTTTTACCATGCCCTTAAAAAGATTTTTTGTGGAAAGTAGAAATTTCTAAATTTTCAAATACGAAGTAATGGGTTGCACTCTAATTTATTAGCTAAAGCTTACGTAGTATAATGATCAGTTAAATTGTAATCTGGACAAATAACTTTTGAAAGATTGCGTAGTGCCAGCTTCAGATGTTGAATATCCGCGATTAGCGTACATGTGTTGTCGCTTTGCACTATCAGTTTCGCAAAGATCCGATTGATCCCCATTTCCAGGTACGCATCCGTTTCCTCTTCGTTCAGGCTGGGTGCGGATTCGTCCCTTTCTTCCGAAGACTTCAACATCGTTCATACAAATCACTGCAAACTAGGTGCAATCTAATCTTCGTTGACTGGCAACGTTTCGGTTTGGACTATCACCAACCATCCTCATGCCTCTAACCACGCGTACACAAGAAGATTCGCACGATAATAGAATTAGGCAAATTGCAGCCTGAATGAAGAAGAAACAGATGAGTACTTGGAAATAGGAATCAATCGGACCTTTGCGATACTGACGGTGAAAAAGCGACAACCCACGAACGAAAATCGCGGATATTCAACAAAATTGTTTTCATGCGATAATTCCGTTGCCATTAGAAGAAAACGGTGTACGCATAACTTTTGAACTTAGTAGATACCAAGTAATAGGGCTGGCGATTATTCACAAAGCAACTATTTCATTTTTATGGTATTATAGAACAGATAAGTCGTTATATTTGTGCTATGCTCTGTCAGGACAATAGAGTATCAACTTTCCCCCCATTTTATCACTTTAAACTGGGTTTAATTCAAAGTTATGAATTCTGCAGACGTTTCATCAGCTAGAGCGCAGTGAAATTAAGAATTAATTGTCAAATTGTTTGTGGGTTGTTCTTTCCGTTGGAAAATATTTCCGAACCTGGAAGTCGAAATATTTGGAGTCAAATTGAAGACACTGGATGAAACAACTTGTTGGGTCCAACAAGGATCAGATAATCTGAATACATATTTATTCACAATGAATGTGGCTCTTCCTCTTGGTCATGCTTCAGCTTACTTACTGCTCAGCGTACTATGTTTAACTATATAGCTGAATGCACGTTAGTTCTTCAGCTATAGGATTATATATATATATATATATATATATATATATATATAGAGAGAGAGAGAGAGAGAGAGAGAGGCCCTTTGGTCACTACCATTAGAGAGCCCATGAGATTCAGCCCGATAATCCATATATGTCGCATGTCATCTGAGTCCGATAGAACCGCATTAAACCCTTCTGTCAACTTATATATATATATATATATATATATATATATATATATATATATATATATATATATATGTTGTCTTTACGAACCATGATCAAGTTCATACCCAGTTTGAAACCACTTCGAATCGCATATAGGATGCGGGTACCTTGATGCAGATGAATCAGTATATGTGTGCATTTATCCCACTGGCAACTACTAAGAACGTCCCAAATAACGCAAAATCGTGGTATAATTGTCTTATCGCCTTAATCGACAACAGTTTCAATGATTAACGAGAATAAAAAAATGCTGATTACATAATAAGGATGGCTAGAGCTCAGGGCGTGAATTTGTATATTATCTTAGATTTATAATTTGTAAGTTTAAATAATTAAATAGTATGATACAGCTAACATTTTGCTGGGAATGTTGCAATTATGATTACTCGTATTCATAAAAGCGCAGATGCTACTACTAATTGTTATAATAATAATAATAATAATAATAATAATGAAATTAACAATTTTATATGGCGGATCAGTGGTTTTATTGAAGACAGTGTTGAAGGGCTTTTCTGTTTATTGGTATTGGCCTTTTCAAATAAGGATAATTTATTACACTTTTATGGGTCGTTATAGGCGGCATCAATTACTATACATACGTTTAAGTATAATTAACATAACTCTGTTAAGTAAACTAAGTGTCTATATCATAAGTTTTGTGCTGATATTGTCTGTATGTGCGCGTGTGTGTCTGGGGTTGACGAGTCACCCGGACTCCTGCTTCATTTACACAGCTGTTAAGTAATTTTCGAACAGTTTTATTGGTGTCATACCCGGGCAAATATGCATTAATTAGCGAATTCCTTATGACTATGATTAATTAATTTAAATAGATGCACACTTCTAAAGGCTGGGTAAAAGACGTTGGACACACAAAATAGACACGGTTTTTTCAGGAAAACAAATCGTCAGACAGGCTAGCAGATGCTCCAATATGTGTACAAATAATGATAAATCCAGACACAGTTGATATTTACAACACTGAAAATAGAACGTGCACGAAGTGCATTCTTTGAAGATATGTTTCTGCATTTAAATAAAGAGATAATAATAATAATAATAATAATAATAATAATAATAATAATAATAATAATATTAATAATAATAATAATAATAATAATAATAATAATATAATAATAATAATAATAATAATAATAATAATAATAATAATAATAATAATAATAATAATAATAATAATAATAATATTAATAATAATAATAATAATATATAATATTATTATATATATATTATTCGGAAGATTTATTCCGGAATTTGGGGTGATTATAACAAATTTTAATGTATGAAATAACTCATTAATAAAGTACCTTACAACAACAAATTGAACTGCGAGATTGAACCGCAATGCATATACAAGGATTAAAATTAGATATGCGGTTCTCATAGCTTGTAGTCTCGCAAACATTTTATTTAACTGGGAATTTCGGCCGGGCAGTTTCTTTAACTTTGACAATATAGTATATAACGATGTAAAATACATTTTTTATTTCTTACTTTTTTCTTACTTTTATTTATTGGAAATGTATTACTTGACACCATCAATATAGTCTACATAGAAATTGTGCGGCCTACAGTCTCAGTTAAGTTCTATATATGCGAGGTTATTAGAGGTGAGAGCTGAATATCTAGTTTTACTATTCATATATATGCATTGCGGTTTGATTCTCGCTAGTCAGTTTGCAATTGTACTTTTATGATAGTCATGGAAGGTCGAAACGCCTCAGTACGTGTGGCTGATGTTTGGTTTGCTATGTTGTTTGACGACTAGTTAAATACAATGGGATTAGTGTTTGCTTTAAGCCCGCAAACTTGATTTAAAGAATTGTTATGACTACCCTTGCAATCAATGATTGTCACATTGTATTACCTATATACGCGTGGCGAAAGCTGCAAAACCTTAATGTTTGTGACGGCATAGATATTGTGCAGTCAACACTTCCAGTCAAGTACAATGTATGCCAGTTTACTAGAGATGTAAGACGTATATCTAATTTTGCTTTCTTTATATATGCATTACTGTTTGATCCTCGCTTGATAATTGCAATGGAATGTTGAAATACGTCATTCAGTGTCACCTACGTTGGTTTTGTAGTTTCAAGTCGAGTTAAATACAATGACATTGGTGTTTATATGAATTTCGCAAACTTGATTTAAAGAGATATTATGATTACTCGGTTAATTTCACTTAGACGATGTGTGGTTAAGACTTTTATCTTATATGAACAAAATTATTTAGTCACTTTTACTAGCAAGACTTTCACATAACCATGTTATAGATGCAAATTATTCTCATGTTTGAAGGCCAATTGACAACATTGAAACAATAACAAATTATTAGTTATGTGATGTATATAATGTGGTAAAATATTAAGCTTACACAAATTAATAGAGATCAATTGAAAATCCGAGAAAGAAAAGTGGAAGTAACCGGAAGAGAGAGAATAAGAGACAAAAAGATACAATGCGTGATTGAGAGAAATAGAACATATATGATAGTGTGAGAGAAAGAACAGTAATTGAAGAGCCACAGTGTTAGTTGTCAAATAACAGTTTTATTTTACAATGAAGAAATATAACAACAATAGTAGAATCAGTTCATTGATACAATAGTTGATCAATTTCGTTCACAGATGACGACATGATTCGTGCACAGATAAACATTACTCGTCAGAACCACCCCGTGAATAATTAAGTGAAGATACCTGGGAAAGTCTAGCAATTCTGGATAAATATTCACGTTCAATTTAAGAAATATACCGAACAGAAGCGACGTTGTTAATTGTGACAATTATGAAGTAAGATTGAAGCTAAATAGAAGTTGTGTATTTTATTGATAGCCATTTCGTTGACCGAAATTTACTGATTTAAAGCCGACTAAACTTCAACCTCGTCCAAATTAACAGATAGCTTTTTATATATATTAAATTTAAGAATTATGATCAGGTATAAAATTAAATTAATTATTTATATATTACCCTAAAGGTATTTGGAAACAGAAGGATAAGTAAATGTTGGCGTCAACAAAATATATAATCCCATGTGAAGATACATTATTTGCTCATCTGCGAATGATCAACAGATGGCGCATTACATTTACAGATCACGATATATTTCGTCAAGTAATGTAGAATCCTTGGATGGTACAATCTCCTCTACGAAGACGTAATAAAGTAGCAGTAGATTTCGCTTAATTGAAGCCTTGTGCGTTTCAACTTCAAAGCCGTTTCACTGTATAAGATAAGTATAAAACGTATTAATGTTATCAAGGAAACACTCCTTTATTCTTAAACAATCATTTATTGCGCGGGTGGAGGTTCCAATCCTTTAAATCAAGTTTGCGAGCTTTAAATAAACACCAATCCCATTGTATTTAACCAGTCGTCGAACAACATAACAAAACTACCGCCAGCTGCAACGCACTGACGCGTTTCGACCTTCCATGATCATCATCAGAGTACGACGGCAAACTGACTAGCGAGGATCAAACCGCAATGCATATATATGGAAATTAAAATTAGTTTTGCGGTTCTCACCTCTAGTGGTTTCGCATACATTGTACTCGACCGGAAATGTCGGCTAATTCTGGTTTAAATGCATTTTAAATGATTTACGAAACTGGGAATTGAATAGGTGCCTAATCTGGGTTGTGACTAATTCAGCATTGTTTCAAATCAATTCCTTTGATGGAAATTTTTCGGATGCCTTTGTCGATATCCTTCATCTGTCCGGCATGCATCCCAAATCTTAGGAACAATGGTGAAAATAAAACAAATAGTCTAATTTGTGTAAATAATAAATTCAAATTGAGCCACTCTAATTTCACATTGTTGGTCTTACACAGCAGTTATGGATCTACACACGCATATGAGGCGAATCTAAGCTTGAAACGTTTATTAACTATTACTAGGCAAACTTGCCAAAAGTGCGAATGAAATAATCACAGAAATTTCGCACGGGCATTATTAATGTGTTGTGATGAATTGTGGCTTGATTAGGGATACAAAAGAAGTTGTTCAAAATGATTATCATAATCAAGGTTGCGGTCTTGATATAAACACCTGACCCATTAATTACTTACATATGTCAGTATAAACTAAGAATTGTATAGTGTAGAAAAGGCAATTCATCCAGTAGACCGGTTTCGTCCTTATTGGGAACTCATCATGTACTGGCCAGAATTTGCCGCGGACAGGACTGGAACCTGGGCACGTCTGCTTCGGAATCTGGTGCTCTAACCACTGAACCATCCTGCCGTTCAAAATGATTGTTTGTCACAATTTTGATGAATATCTTATGGTAGCCTTCACAGGTTTTGTGCATATAATAAAACTGGTCTAACTTTGAAGTCGAAATGAGAGGGATGTTAAATGAAGTTGAATCTGTTACTGCTTGAATACACATTCGTCTAGGAAATTTTACCTTTCCGCATTCCCACATAGCTTGGCTAAATATAAAGTGCATTTGGGGCTTAATACTGTCTTCTGTTGATGATATGCTAGTATGATTGAAACGCTCATATACATGAGATTACACTCTTCGTTCAGGCTGGTTATTGTTTACCATCTTGTTTTAAATGATTTTAATATGTTACTAAGTTCATCATGCCTAATGTTGGAAGACAAAATTTAGGTTCATGTAATCAATAATATATAAATATTTAAATGTTCTTATAAAACAAACATAGCATAATTAAACAAACATTGGTTACGCGGGTGGTGATAACAATTATTATAATCAAGGTCGCGGTCTTGATATAAACACTTGACCCGTTAATTACTTACATATGCCAGTATAAACTAAGAATTGTATAGTGTAGAAAAGGCAATTCATCCAGTAGACCGATTTCGTCCTTATTAGGAACTCATCATGTACTGGCCAGAATTTGCCGCGGACAGGACTCGAACCTAGGCACGTCTGCTTCGGAATCTGGTGCTCTAACCACTGAGCCATCCTCCCGCACATAGCATAAGTTAACGAATGGTAAGCACACTTCTCGTGGAATTCAGTATGGTCCAACGTTATCCTTTATAGGAACCGGTGGTAATATCAGGAGAGATCCTTCGAATTTGATGCTATATTAAAGCTATCATAACAGTTACTGACATAAACACAGAAAAGTGAGACGCAACTATCTAGTAAAAGTATAAATTATTTGGCTAGAAGAATTACAACAATTGCTTCATTAGTTTGTATATGAAATCTTTTGATATATATTGAACTGATGATGTCAGCAGCCGAAGTCAGTCGAAATAACTCTAATAAACACAATAACTGGAATTCATCCTGTTTTGGTCACAACACTGATCAGGTAGTCTTGGTAAATCCGGTTTTGCATTTTTCTCATTCTTTTAAACTAAACTGTGTGTTTTATATTGTTGAATTTTTTCTTTATTGTTCACTTCTCTTTGTAATTATGAACAGACATTAAAGGGCACCTAGTAATAACATCGTTCATAGAGGACCAGGAAGAAATGCATTTTGTGCTTACCAGTTACTGATTAGTTGGATCTGACAAAATGTAAAAGAGTGAACATAATTTGTCAAGTATTAGGGAAATATTAGCTTCTACTTTACATATAGTTCTTCAGGTAGCGACAATAAATAATAAATTGAATATGATTTATATAAATACGCCGCCAAGTGCACGACCTACTTCTAAGCAATAATTGATTGGGCGCGTGGTGATAAGAATTAATTAAATAATGTTTGCGCGCATGAGATAAACACCAATCCCATTGTATTTAACCAGTCGTCGAACAACATAACAAAACTATCGCCAGCCGCATGTATTGATGCATTTTGAACTTCCATGAACATCATCGGAGCACGTTGACAAACTGACTAACAGGAATCGAATGTCAAAGCATATATATAAGACTGGGCAACTCAGGTATTCACCTCCAGTAGTGTCGCTTACATAGAACTTGACTGAAAACGTCGGCTGCACAATTTCTGTGCAGCCATGGACACGGACTTTTTGTATCTTTATCTGCATATGCATAGGTTATACCATTAAATAATCAATAGTTGCGCGATTGGTGATAACAAATTTATGAAATATAGTTTTTAATAATGATATAGACACCAATCCCATTGTACGCAACCAATCGTACAAGATTGCACGGTCAACGCCTTCACAAGTTCTGATGCGTTTCTAGCTACCTTTTTGGCGAAAGACTCATGTTGTAACTGCAATAAGTAACATTTATCATGCTTTAGCCATGAACAAGACAATATTTAATTAGATTTAAAAATGCATCGAATTGGTACCAATTTTGGTTATTCTAAATTTAGTAGAAAAATCGTACTATATATGGTTGTACCAGAAATGATTGTGTGTGTTTGGTTCTGCTTTTGGTTTTATACACAAACATTTAGGAGATTATATCATCAATTTGTAATATATTACTTGATTAGGCATTCCGGGGTTTTCGGTTTAATGTCGACTACTTTTTATATAGTCAGTATGCACGAAATGCACGAATATATTAATTAGCAATTTCTGCTTACGCTAACTGACACGTTCTTCTGGTCCTAAATATATTAATGTGTTACTAGTATAGAAGGGTCTAGACTATTTTATAATTTTCCTCTGAAACGTGAATTATTACGTTTGGCGCCAGGGTCACGCTGCATTCGTATTTTTAACGAAGTGAGCGTAAGAAAAATTGGTTGTTTATTTGCAAATCGTGATGCTGCATTATGGAAAAGTAAAAAATAGTGCTCAGCTCTATGTTAGGTAATTCGATGAATTTGCTCAATGACTAACATTGTACACACACACATACACACACACACATACCACTCATATCATATCAACCATCTTCAACCTGTTGGTGATCTCCATGGGACAGTTTGGCGCTGTACCCTATTAATCACAAAAAAATTCCTCAATGCACCTGAATGTTTGGACGATCACCTGAACAAACTTTTTTCGACCTTTCACATCATATGGGATTAATAATTATTTTAAGCATTGCAAAAGTGTTTAAATTAATTCTCGTTAAAAATCTGCATCTTTTGTTATTATTATTAGAAGTATTACTAAAGGTCATTAAACATTATCGAAGATCGTAGCCTACGCCAATATACCAGAACAAAGTAATTCCCCGCACAATTCAATGTCGATAAATATTAGTATTAATTATTATTCAATTTTGGCACATGATTTATGACACTGGAGAGAGCCGCCATACTTTGCTTGCAGCTAAAACGAATTGAAAAGCAATTGCATTTTTCCGCCAATTAACTTGTCAGTGCACATTTTATGTTTCCATAATAGCAAATTGTCGCCTAGAAATTGAGAAATGTCTGTTTTGTTAGGTGTACGTGCTCAGTGCATTAACATGCGCTTAAATAATTGAGCACTGCATAACCCCATGATCGAGAATATCTGCATGCTTTACGCCTGACAAAAAGCACTTGTTTGTTTCGATCGATATCTCTATCGACCAAATTTATGCCATCCAATAGCGGATTTGTGCATTTATGGTATATTGAGTAAAAAACGTTTCAATAAACAACAGATTTTACAAAAGTTCAGCGATTATCATTCTTAAAATGTTGCTTCCAGCAACTGACGGTCGTGGACGAAACTCCTGATGGAAATTGTGTTAATCTTGTGGAATCGATAAATTTGAAAAAGTCTGGCTCAAGAATGGCTAAATTTGCTTCTCAGCCTATCAAAAAACTTAATTTGATTTCATCAATAAATACGATTGTCAATTTTTTTTCAGTCATGTTGTAGAATTCATGGTATAAATATTTTTCACATTTAGCCTTAGATTTCTGCTCGTATGTCAGTTAGTTCACTTGATACTGATATATCTAGTGGTTTAATAAGCTATTAAATGAACATTGATTGTTCGAACACGATAACAATTATTTCAATCGAAGTCGCGATCTAGATATAAACACCTGACCCTTTATGTTTATATATCTTCCAGTATACACGTCTCCAGGTAGCGTGGTATCTGTAATGTAATGGCAGATTTTGTGTAATTATTTGGATCTTTTGGTCTGAAGTTATGACACAAAGGCTCCACATAATTGAAAGTCGAACCAAAACACATTATTTGGTACATAAATGAAAATTGTGTGGATTATGGATAGAGTAAAAGATTCCGAAAGAGATGTACCCAGGTTCGAGCCTGATGAGTTCCAAATAAGGATGAAAGCCATCTATTTGATGAATTTCTTTTCTAAATTTCCTAATGCTTAGTTTATACTGGCAAATATATTCGCATAATCGGGTAGGTGTTCATATCAAGATCACAACCTTGATTTAATATTTTTTTAATGAGATGTTTGAGTCTTCTATTCAACCAATTATTCTGTAACGGTTCTAATATTTAGCCAGTTGTCTTATTTCAAAATTTAGCTTTATATACTTCGTTGACTCAAGTTATGCTCTTTGATAATTTTATCATGTCTTTAGTCAATTATCCATTATTTGTTACATCTACCGCACTTTCGGTTACGATTAGATCATGTTAATTTTGATTAGTTAAAATGTTAATCTTTAAATGCCTAATTTAATATTTAAATGCCGATCACAAAAGTTGGATCAACTGCATTTTAAACCAAAATTAAAATTGTCTTTCACATAGCTCAGCCAGCATATTTTAGGACTAATAAGCATATCAATCGACTCAACTGAACATAAGCAGATCAAGAAAAAAGACTGCACGGCGCAAAAAACACGACAATTAACATAATAAAATCACTCATCAATTTACAATCGAATAATTAAATTCACAAAATTTAAATTCAATCAAAAGTCCAGTCCACGCAAAATTGATTTGTTCAATCATTTGATCAATTATTCAAACACAATAAATTTTAAAATGTCATTAGCTTAATTATTCATTCATTAAACTATTTAATTGCTATTTCATTCATAAATTAATAAATTCAACAAATTAATCAGTCAACCATTCAACCATATAGCCATTCAGAAACAGAAAAATTCCGTCATCACAATATTAAACAATTTATTCATTAATTAATAAGTTCATTTATTCATCCATCCATGTTTGCATCCATTCATTCATACAATTATTCATTCATTTATTTATTCATTCATTCATTCATTCATTCATTCATTCATTCATTCATTCATTCATTCATTCATTCATTCATTCATTCATTCATTCATTCATTCATTCATTCATTCATTCATTCATTCATTCATTCATTCATTCATTCATTCATTCATTCATTCATTCATTCATTCATTCATTCATTCATTCATTCATTCATTCATTCATTCATTCATTCATTCATTCATTCATTCATTCATTCATTCATTCATTCATTCATTCATTCATTCATTCATTCATTCATTCATTCATTCATTCATTCATTCATTCATTCATTCATTCATTCATTCATTCATTCATTCATTCATTCATTCATTCATTCATTCATTCATTCATTCATTCATTCATTCATTCATTCATTCATTCATTCATTCATTCATTCATTCATTCATTCATTCATTCATTCATTCATTCATTCATTCATTCATTCATTCATTCATTCATTCATTCATTCATTCATTCATTCATTCATTCATTCATTCATTCATTCATTCATTCATTCATTCATTCATTCATTCATTCATTCATTCATTCATTCATTCATTCATTCATTCATTCATTCATTCATTCATTCATTCATTCATTCATTCATTCATTCATTCATTCATTCCATTCATTCATTCATTCATTCATTCATTCATTCATTCATTCATTCATTCATTCATTCATTCATTCATTCATTCATTCCATTCATTCATTCCATTCATTCATTCATTCATTCATTCATCCATTCATTCATTCATTCATTCATTCATTCATTCATTCATTCATTCATTTATTCATTAATTACCCATAAATTTCGTCGCTTCTTTCTCAGAATAGTTGAAATTTCGTGTGTCTATGTTGAAGGAACAAATTGAAGCAGTTGGTATGATGCACTTGTCTTGAGATTCAGCGTTATTTGTCGAGTGAAATAGCGTACAAATAATTATTTCTTTAATTAAACGAACATTATTTGTGCGAACGTTGATAAGAATTACTTTAAGTCAATAGGACGATCTTGATATAAACACCTGACCTAGAAAGTAAATACATTTGTCAATATAAACTAAGAATTGCATAGTGTGTGAAAAGGAAATTCATCGAGTTGACCGGTTTCGTACTTATTGGGAACTCATCACGTACTGGCCAGAATTTTCCACGGACAGGGCTCGAACCTGGTCATGTCCGCCTCTAACCACTGAGCCATCCTTCCGCATACGAAATATTGTATAGTGTGCAAAAGGCAATTCATCTAGTAGAACGGTTTAGTCCTTATTGTGAACTAATCACGTATTGTCGACAATTAGCCATTATATCACTTAAGATTGTGTGGAGTGTGCTGCAAAATGGCTCAGGTTTTGAAAGAGACGTACCCAGTTTCGAGCCCTGTCCGTGGAAGAAATAATAACCTATTAAGTTCAAATGCAACTGATATTGCATTTTACACTATACAATTTTTAGTTTATACTGACAAATGTATGTACTTAATGTGTCAGGTTTTAATATCAAGTTCGCAATAAATACTTAAATAATTGTCTGTTATAGGCAAATAATTATTTTAGGCAATGCGGCACATTATGGGATGAATCCAATAATCTTTGATTCTTTAAATTTATTTGATGTTTTTCTTCTGGCATTTTGTTTTTGATTCTCGGAGCACATCAGCAGAGAATTTCCATATTTACTCAACTAGGTAACACAGAACACAAAATTGAATAGAAGAAAATTAACAACATTACCAATCTAACCAGTTAAAAATAATTTATCTGTCGATTAAAGTGGGTATGAGTTGATGGATTAGAGATATGATTGGTGTGACTTTTGATATGTATTAGAAAGCAACATTGGTTGCGCGGGTGCTGATAACGATTATAAAAATCAAGGTTGCGGTCTTGATATAAACACCTGACCCATTATTTACTTACGTATGTCAGTATAAACTAAGAATTGTATAGTGTAGATAAAGAAATTCATCCAGACCGAAGCAGACGTGCCCAGGTTCGAGTCCTGTCCGCGGCAAATTCTGGCCAGTACATGATGAGTTCCCAATAAGGACGAAACCGGTCTACTGGATGAATTGCCTTTTCTACACTAAACAATTCTTAGTTTATACTGACATATATAAGTAATTAATGGGTCAGGTGTTTATATCAAGACCGCAACCTTGATTATAATAACAACCTTACCATTTACTGAATCTTTCGATGATTTACATGTACCGACTCGGAAACCATAGTGTTAGTACCATGTACCTTTTCGGTAAAATAATGTTGGTATCGGTTACTAACACAATAGCCATAGTGTTAGTATTCTTTACAGACTCGGTATATATATATTATATAGTGTGAGTTAGCGTTGAAGTCGCATTGTCGTAGACTTTCTTATGATGTTAGCTTCAGTATTGCAGGTTTACACATACGTCTAGGAGATTGTACCGTCCCATTATCCCACATTCTTCACACAAATATATAGTGATTAAATGGCGTAATACCGGCTCCTACTGATGAGTCGCCAGTAAACACGAAACGAAAGTGCATGAGATTATACTTTCCGTTCATGCTTCCTTTGGTTCATCCTTCTGGTCACAACTGAACTAATTTGTTACTAGGTTTGCAAAACCTAATACATACTTGTATTGATAGTTTAGTGTATTACTTATATATATATATATATATATATATATATATATATATATATATATATATATATATATATATATATATATGGCAGCTAGAAAATGTAAGTGCTTGTCACTGCATAGAATTTGTTCAGCTAAAATTTCAAGTAAAAAACAACGCATGCGTGACTACTAGAAGTGAGAGCCGCATGTGTTATATTGCTATCCACATATTTGAATAGCTGTTTCATCCCCGCTACTCAGTTATCCGTTGTAGTCTGCTGATGGTAATGGAAGGTCGAATCACATCAGTATGTATGACTGACGGTAGTTTCGCTATGTTGTCGGATGACTAGTAAAATTCAATGGGATTAGTGGTTACTTCAAGCTGGCAAATTTGATTTAAATAAATGGACTCCAGAAGTTTCGTTCCATGAAAAAAATTCTGTTTAAGTTTACATATATCTGTGCTTCTATGTGTTGAACAAAAACAAAAAAAATAATTTTCTGAAGTAAATTATATTAATTTTGATAGTATAGATTATAAAAAGAGTTGAATTTATGAGGATTTTTACTAGAAATTTTTCATTGTGACTTCTATGACGCCTAGTTGAATGAGTACAAAAAAAACATCAAATGATGTGTTAGGAAAATTCAAGAATACGAGTTTACTGGATTCAGATGAATACTCAACGAATCTAGGACGCCGGCGCATTTGGATCCACAAGAAGCTTTTATAATAATGCAGCATTAACCAGACTTCTAAACTGGGTCATTTTGCCGCTTGATGCGCACAGATTTACGCCCATTCATGTATGACTTGTGTAGTGGTGACACAATAAGTTTTGATCAGGTGTCAGTTTTGGCAAATAATAGTTGCCGGGCACGAGCTGGCTATTCCGCTCCCTGTACAGTTCTATCTACCCAGCAGTTTTGCCTCGGGGGCTAGACGAACAGGATTGAATTTCTAAAACAATGCCCTATTCAATGTACTTTAAGTTACAAAACAAGATTTGACGGTGACTACACTACAAGGAGATCAGCTGCGTGGAACTTCTTCTCTTGTAAAAGTTTGAACTGCGTAATATCTCCTGACGCAAAGCAGATAATGAATGGAACCAAATTGGGCGAATGCATTCAATTAGAATGCCTCGTAGGCGTGGCAGCTGTTCAATTCTTCACCCAATTATTCACACCATATAGGCGAACCAAAACTATGCTTGATTATTTAAATCAAAGTGGTGATCTTGATGTAAACACCAGTTCCATTATAAACAAAAAAATTTCAGTATAAAGCATTATATAATGTAGTAAAGGCCATTCATCCGGTAGATCGGTTTCGGCCTAATTTGGAGCTCATCACGTACTATTCAGAATTTGCGGCGGACAGGGATCGAAGACTTGAGATCTGATGTTTAATGGAATAGACGGTGTGATTCCAGGGTGGTTAACGCAGTGAACCAAATGAGACTGCAATAAGGCTAATCCGTCTGGACAACTTGACGAGAGCCGTTATGCCATATGTCATCAGACTTCCGATTTAGATAAATTAAGGGATGACAAGTAAGCTAGAACTGTTTTGTACTATCTTAAGTTACATATCAACAATCTTAGACGCAATTAACTTCAAATCATAGCCGATTAGCACATTTTGTGCACATTTAATTATTCTCCAGTTGTCCCCGAATTTTTATAAAGACATAAATATATCGTCAGTGTATTCCAAAAGAGCAAACTGTACTTCGTCTCCCACGTCCACATGGTGAATGTTGTTGCGAATGCAATTTGTCTGCATCGATAACAATTAAACGAATAAGAAACAATGATACAGTTTGTTGAACTCTGGAACTTTTCATAAAATGTTCAACGCAAAAACTAGCTGATGAGTTATTACGCCTGGCTTCAAGTTAATCAATTTATTTTGGTGTGTGCTTAGTAGTCGCGATTTTAATTTCTTTATTTTTAGTCGGTTTAAACTTTGCTTTTAGACGCATATATTTAGGGGAATACACCGTCGCTTTATCCTTCATTAATTTAGAAAATGTTTCTTGGTTTTGGGGCGTAGTAACAGCATCTGCCTCTGATTTGCCAGAAATCGCATAACGCATGTGCTTATGAGATCACATAATTTGTGCGGTCTAAATTTGGCATTTCCTTCTGTTTCAACATTGAGTAACTTGGAAATAATGAAAGTAGGCCTAATTAATAAATATTTATTGTTGACTTACGAAAAATATTTTTTTCTCGATATGCATTTTAACCATACATTTAAAACTCACGGTACCCTTTCAATGTGCAAAGAGAAAAATAAATTTTATCAGATACAAGAAATAAACGGTTTCTGTATATGATAAAATTTCTTTTTCTTTTTTCACATGTTAATGGCACTATGAATTTTATTAAGGCCTGCATTCAAAAAGAACATATAAAATTTCATGGTAGCGTTTTCGACTCATCTTATCAACTGCTTTAACTAGAGATATTAATAAAAACGATCTTATGTTTAGACAGTACTCTTTTAAAAATCTAGTGAAAGATATATATTAGTAAAACATTTGAAAGAAGAAACCTAACTACAGGCTGCTTCGAAAGCTCCATTCGACATTTTGGACTAATATATATATATATATATATATATATATATATATATATATATATATATATATATATATCTTTGTGACGTATTTAATTTTGGAATATTTTTCTATCTATACATAACTATCTTTTAGTTCATGTCCTATTTGTATTTTAAATTTATTTTTATCTTGTAAAAAATGTTTATTGTAGATGAAGACTAACTACCCCACAACCGTTTTCGTTAAATTCGTTAAAATAATACATAAACGCATATTTATTGAAATGTACAAATTTTTAGTCCTCTAATTGTCTGTATTAATAATGTCATATTACGGTTATAAATTATTACTTCAGTATAAAAAGTAGATTTCTATTAGCATATATGTTAGTTCTCTGCAATCTAGAATTTATAAATGATAAATTTAGTTTTGGGTTAGTTAGAATTTGGAATTGAAGGCAGTGTGTTTATGCTATAAAAATGGAACTGCACTACGTAATTTAAAAAAAAAACACTGCGCGGTTGGTGATAACACTTATTTAAATCGTAGTTGAAAGTTTGAAATAAATAAAAATCTCACTATATATAAATATTAATTAGCATAAACTGGGCATTACGTAAGGTAACAAAGGCAATTTATTCATTAGATCGATTTAGTCCTTATTTGAGAAACATCAAGTGCTATCCAGAACCTTGTTGTGGACGCGTCTCGAACCCGGCCAAATTTTCTTCGGAGACTGTCACCATATCCAACTTGTCTAAAGAGATACCCAACAAAATTAAAGTTTGTATATAAATCTGCATGTAGTATTCAGAACGGGTTCTGCAGTAAATAAAGGTACGTATTCAGAATCAACTATGACTCGGTTCGAGCTCCGTCCATGGCAAAATCATGGAGAGTTACCAAAGAATTCCAAATAGGGTTGACAGCTGTCTTATGTGTGGACTACTTTCCCTTCTTTATTCAATACTTTGTTCATACTGAGAAACATATACATTACCATAATTTGATTATTGTTTATTTCAAGTTTTCAAACTTGTTCTAAATTATAGTAGGATACTACTTTGGATTTCTACTTTTTTTAAGCCTGAAACCGTGGTAAAGATAATGCCCTTCGCTATCGGCACAAAATATTTCTACAATCATTTCATGTATTTCATTATTTACACATATCAATTCATGTTCAATGTTCATCTTTATTTAACTTGTTTTATTGCCGTGCATGCGTTCATCATGAGTTTTTTGTCGTTTCAATTAATTCGATCAGTGCTTTTCCCATGGGGGTATTAAGCTGCAGTGTAATGAAATACCAAATAGATGATTAAAATGCAGAAAACTTTGATGGAATGGAACAATGTGAGAGAAAGCGATAGATGAAAAATGACGTAATAAAGATAAATTAAATGCGAGGAAATATGAACAATCGATTTGTTCGCTTGCATAGGTAAGGCGTATATTTTCGGTAACTTGAACAATTAGAAGTACCATAGTAAAAATAAAAGTTGAGAAGAGCAATTTCCCATTAATTGAATTGCTTCGTACGCGCATCCATTCCGGGATTATTATTAATTCTGTTTAATTACATTGCTAGTGGTCTCAAACACACACACACACACACACACACACGTAATTCCCAAGCTTTACCGTTGCATTGATGGATTTGGAAACAATGTTTCTTTTGGTATTCGACGAAGAACCATTTTAAGATTGATTATATCAATATGTATAGAGTTCATTTGGATATTTAATCATTTTAATTATGACGACGATGAGGAAGTTTAAAATGATAATGATAAAGAACGTGATATTGATAATATTTTTCAAATATATATATATATATATATATATATATATATATATAATATAGTTGAAACAAAATTTGATAATAATAATTATGAAAGTGAGTGTAATTTGGACGACTACATATATAATAAGGAAAAGGATGATCAATATAAAAAATAATATTTGGATTATTTTGCTCACAATAAGGATGACAAAGCAACGATTTAGAGGAATATTATAGAATCTTTTACGTTGATAATGCTCGTACGTATGGTTATATGACATTGATAATGATAGAGATAAATTGGAAGATGCTGACTGTGTAAATAGTGACGAAGGAATGGATAACGCCGAAATTTCCATTAATGTTAGCGATTTCTACAATGCTAATAATGAACAGACGGAGAAAGGTTAATAGAATGCTAATAACATCGAGGCCATTTCTTGGATCGATGCAAATTCCGTAACGATATCATATAAATGTATGACATAAGAATAATTTTGAAAAGCATTTAGAATGCGATACTCAAAATGCCACTACGTCTATGTATATATTGATTATCGGAATTATGTAAGAAAATAAGGACAATGCTGATTTTGGAAATAACTTCAAGTTTAAGCGTTTAATATAATGAAGGCAATAATGCTGTTTAATATGAACTAATTGACGAATGAGAGAATGATTAACATTATTTTGTTGATCAGGATGACTATGATAGTATCGATGATGTTAAAGGTAATTGAGATTATGAAGACAAAAATGTTAATGTTCATGATGGTTCTAATAATGATATTAATAATAATAATATTGATGATGGTGTTGCTTTTGATAATGATGATGGTGATGATGATGTTGTTGAAAATGATTTTATTTATGATTATTTTGATTATAATGATGATGGTGATAATGATTATGATGATTAAGAAAATTTAGATGTTGATGATGCGTAAAATAATGGTGATCATAATAATGGTAATAATGTTGATGTTGTTGTTGTTAATGATGATGTTGATGCTGAAAATGTTTTTTGATAATGATGATAATGACGGTGATCATTATCAAAATGTTGATGTTGCTGATGTTTCTAATAATGGTGATAACAATAATAAAGATGTAAGTGCTTATTTGTTGATGATTATTTAAATATTGATGTTGATGATGTTTCCAATAATAATGATAATATTGTAGATGTTGTTGTTAGTGGTGATAATGATGAGAAAGATGTCGAAATAACTGTTCCTCCAAGTATCAGCCTAAAATCGAATTAATTGTTTCCGTCTACCGTCTCTCATCAGGAGTAGTTGGGATGCCAAATGAGTCCTGCAATAATGGTGAATAGCTAAATAGAAAGTTGATCTGTCACAACGTCAATGGGAAGGTGTCGTTGTTGTTATTACAAGTTTAGAATTCTAAACATCCAGATGACGTGATGTTTAGAAATTGTCATTATTTGTGAATTGAAGATGGCATCCGCCAAATGATGCCGAAATATTTTAACGGAACAAAATAATTGGAATTCAGTCTGTGCTAGTCATGGCGCAGATCAGGAAATAATTAAATTAAATAGATATTGGGTACAATGTTGTATCCACCTAAGCAGAATTTTTGTCTTTTCAATGTTTATCAGGAGTTCCCCACAAATGACGATTTGTTTAACTGTGTTATTGCATGAGTCGATTTAATTTTTATTCACTCTTTCCATCTCTCTCTATCTCTTTCTCTCTTTTATATACTAACAGAAACAATCATTTTAGCCCTATGATGCGCATACTCTGCTACAAGAGTATTTATATATTATGTATCAACCATTTTCTTTCGAGGGTGTTCGATTCGCATTGAGTTCGGCTTCGTGGTGGATAAGTGCTGATGCTTCTTCTCAATCCGAAAGATACCACATCATTTGTACTTACCAATGGAAATGTTGTTCGATCTAATCATGGTTGTCTGACCAGTTTGTCTGGGTGTTATTAGAACCCCAACGATGGTATTAGAAATTAGGTACCGAAAACTGGCTAGGCAACCACTATTAGATACATTCCTATTTTCAGTGGTTAGTACGAATGATATGGAAGCCTTCGAAGTAAGGAGACGAATCAACATTCAGCCACTATGATGCCGTTATCAACGCGTACTTGGAAATGAGTTTCGATTGGATCATTTTGGAACTCAGAGTGTAAATCCACCACCCACGAAAGAAAATCGTGGATACGTTAAATTTGATGGTTGCGCTGCGCAACAAGGAAAAAAATCGTTCACAGGCATATCTATTTATTAAACAACTTCGCTTATTGGGTAATATGTATTGTGGACCTAGTAACAATTTAGTCCAAATAGGACCAAAATACTATTCTCAATTCAACATGAATAAAGTGTATTATTTCATGTAAATATGCGTTTCGCGCATGCTGAAAACTCATAAATTGGTGCCGACACTACACCCAAAACACTTGAATGGGCGTGGTGCTGGCTCTAATTATTAGATGCGAATAAGTCCAATTTTATATATATATATATATATATATATAGTTCATGACAGCTATATAATGTTACTAGGTTTGCAACACATGATTAAGCACTGCGGATATTTTACTTCTCCTCTACAAACTATGTTTAACTCTAAATCAAGTTTGCGAGCTTGAAGTAAACACCAATCCCATTGTATTTAACCAGTCGTCGAACAACACAACAAAACTACCGCCAGTTAAGAAAAGATAAGTTGTTCGACGACTGGTTAAATACAGTGGGATTGGTGTTTACTTGAAGCCCGCAAACTCGATTTAAAAAATTGTTAGCACCACCCGCGCAATCAATTATTGTTAAATTTTATTGCCTATATATATTTAAATCCTTGGATATAATAAGTTTAATGTGATTTATCAGATACAAATCATGAATTTGCCGCGGACAGGACCTGAACCTTGGCTTGTCTGCTCCGGAATCTGGTGCTCTGACCACTGAGCCAAACTGCAGCACACTACGCACAATTTTAAGTCTTCTTTTACTTTATGTGGAGCTCATATGGCATCCATTTAGACACAAATTTCCAATTAATGATCCTCAATCTGCCATTACAAAACAGACACCACACAACATGGGGAAGTGGTATTGAAGTGCCCAGGTTCGAGATCTATCCGCGGCAAATTCTGGCCAGTACGTGACGAGTTTCTTATAAGGACGAATTGCCTTTTCCACACTTTACAATTCTTAGTTTATACTGCCATATGTAAGTAATTAATGGGTCAGGCGCTTATATCAAGATCGCAACTTTGATTTTAGTAATTGTTATCACCCTCGTGCAACCAATGTTCGTTTACTTATACAAATCATGAAGTTTGGTTTGGTTAATTGAGATTTACTACAAATCATAATGCTTTATATAGAATATTTCAAAAGTAAATGAATAAAATTTTTCCTTATACTGAATGGCCAACACATGCAAATATTTGCAACATTGGTTGGTCCGAGTCTCGACTGCGTCAAATTCCGGACAGTACTTGATGAGTTCGCATTAAAGACGAAATTCATATGCTAAAAGATTTCTCTTTGTTACCTGATGCGATGTTTAATTTATACTGACAAATGCAAACGGCCACATTAGATGACTGACTGTTTTTTAATATTTTTAAATAGACGCGTTAGTTTATATTTCTGAAACAGTTACTTGAAACTTTGGTGCAGAATAAAATTGGTTGATTCATAACAA
>JAQBSW010007876.1:0-37746 GCA_029291075.1 Eudiplozoon nipponicum
CAGACGTGCCTTAGTTCGATCCCGGTCCGCCGAAATTCTGGCCAGTACGTGATAAGTTCCCAATAAGGACGAAACCGGTCTACTGGATGAATTGGCTTTTCTAAACTGTACAATTCTTAGTTTATGCTGACAAATGTAAGTACTTAAAGGTTAGGTGTTTACATCTAATTCGCAAACTTGATTATAATAAATCAATATCTGATGTGCTAAATATAGATATTTTCTAACAAAACTTCGTCAAATGAATATTTGTTTTCTAAACTTTGCTTTGACTAATTTTGAGGTGCCTTTAACTTTGTTTGAGAATTTATAAGAGTAAACCGGTATACATATTGCTTTAAATATTTTATGGCTTTATTAAATAAATTCTATCGGTTTCACGTTAGTTATCAGGCGATTTGGCAAAAATTTGCAAAGACCAGAAAGCCAAAATTTGGATTAACATGACGAGGAATTCTTAAAGCATGTATTTTTATCGTTCCATTCAAAAGCACACAGTTTGTTAGGTTTTAACAAAAGCATATATTTTAACAATTTTATTGCATAATTTTCTTGTATTGATAATGAAACAAACTGTCTTCATTCATATTAAAAACGGTTGAAAAAATTAAATCAAACTAATGTTGACATAAAAGAATAAACGTTTGGCTTTGTCAATCGATTTTATAAATGTTTTTAAATTCAAATAATGAGTAGTCCAATTTAGGTAGTTTAGAAATACACGCTTTATGCTGAATTTTTAGCTGTACTTTCTAAAACTGATCTATGTGTGGTTTGTTAATTAAAAGACGTGGATTTACAAATATGTACAGATGATTTTATTGAAAAATTCCTACTTAACTAAGATTTTTATTATGTTTCGATTATTGGTTTGTTTTTTAGGTGAATTTCTACACTATATTAGGACCCTCGTTTGTCCTATTCGATGTGTGCCGCAATTAGAATTCATGCTTTATTTTCTGAAATATTCATCTATTAACACGTTGCGTGCATTGAGATTTTGAAATTTTTTTTCTAAGAATGACACTTGTAACATCTGACATACTTGAGGATATTTTCATGTTCCACTTCCAGTATAATTGTTTTTTCCAATATGAAGACAGATGAAGAAATTGGCTGCTCTTATTTTCAATCCTTCGGCGGAACGAATAAAACTTGGCATAAGAAACATTTTATGCTATTGAGGTCAAATAACTGGGCATTGATTAGAATGATTTGTTAGTTGTAAATTTATTTCTTTAACTTCACGCTATGACAAACGGTAACATTTGTTTCATTTACTGATCGTCCAAATTTTTAAACTTATGCGATATTCATCAGTCTTCTTTGATGTTTCTCTTCTACTCTAGATCATAATCGATATAGAATAAAGAATTTTTCCTTTAAAAATCTGTGTTTGCGTTTGAATGCCTTTCAAGCTATGCAATTATCATCCATCATGCTATTTTTTAATTTGTCGTTGTTCTCCAATCGCCTCAAATGCTTTAGTCTGTGTAAGTACGAATAGAAAAATGGTGAAAGGGTTGACATTTAGATGCACATATATTAGAAATTCTCATGTCAGTATGAAATAGAAGAATAAGTTAATTTTTTATAAAAATCATAAACTCGTCACGATTTGTAAATTTTATACTTTTAACTTCTTTATGTGTCTACGTTTTTGGAGTTTACTATGTGTGGTTACCCTTTATTTGTTCTTAAATCAGTTAACAATATTGTAAATCGTGTTTTTTATTGTTTTAAATTTTTTTTCGTAGTCTTCTGCTATGGCGAGATATTGTGCGGTTTTCCATACTGTCCACATTAATTTGTCATTAATATTTCCGAATAATTCATTTATTCAAAATATAGGATCTTTTCTTCGAAATCTTAGTGCTAATTATAAACTCTGTCAAGGCGAAATTTTTGAAAAATCAAATTAGATACGTCCAATAAACTATGAACTACTACTATACCTGACCCATTAAGCACATAAATTTGTCAGTATAAACTAAGAATTGCATAGTGTGCAAAAAGTAATTCGTCCGGTAGACCGGTTTCGTCCTTATTGGGAACTCATCACATACTAGCCAGAATTTTTTGCAGACAGGTCTCGGACCTGGGCACGTCTCCTTCGAAATCTTTTTCTCTAAACACTGAGTCACCCTGCCACAGAATGAGCTAATTCATTTTATTTAAAAAAATCATCGTTTGAATAAATAATCCTCAATAAAAATGTTTACATTAGATTTAGGTGTTAATACTATATATTTCAGGTTAATAGTGACGATTGAAGAATCCGAATGGTCAATTCTGTCATACTCTGTTCGAGTACAAATCTAAAATATTCTCTATCCTCTTGAAATATACGTCAGGGTTTTCTGACTAGAAGAATAATAACTATTTAAAATTTCCCGATATGCATAAAACCGAAAACCACACATCTTTATATATATGCCACCAATTTGTATCGGAAACTCTTTTCAACATAATAAAAATTAATTACATATAAGATCAGAAAGAAGAATGAACGCACAAGCTAAAGGGGAAAAAACACGTTTGTTCAAAAATCACAGAACAAACAAAGCGTATTTGTAGACTAAAATTTATATATTAATAGGCATTTCAAATTAAATGCCTTACTTTATATAATTTATTATGAATTTTGCTATTTAAATGGGAACCTAACAATAAAATAATCTACCAAAATAATAGCTGATTTAGACAAAGTTTTTATGACGTTAGACAGGTTGCCCAAATTTATTTAACACAGAGAACTTAATATATTATTGTATTTTAAAATATTTAATTACTTTAATTTGGGGCTTCAGAAATTCTTTTAATAAAATTAATTATAATTATAAATAAGCGGTCTTTAGGATATTAACTTTCAGGTGCTTCATATTATGATAATTTTCTTGTGGCTTTTTTTTCGACAGTGGGTATTATCTCAGCCAAAGTGAATGAAAAATTGTGCGAGATTCCTCTCCAAAGTCGACCGGAATAATTTGATTAAATATCTGGAAACTATATAATTATATTTTTTTTCATTGCAAAAACGAAACAGGCAGACCTTTGTACATAAATTTAATCTGTAACTAAATCCGGCAAATCCAATTGCTAGTAGCATCTCTGTTTATGGATAAAAAATCTTTTAAAATGGAGACATTTATTAAATTTTAAAAAGAATATAGTATATTTACAAAATGACATTAAGCGATGAGAAATTTCACTTTCAGCCAATCTGGTTCAACTAATAAAATAAATGGAGAAATCGCTAGAAATGCGATTCCTTTTTTGGACTATGCGGTCATTTAAAAAAATATCTTAGCAAAATATATTTTCAATTAGCTACAAAAATTACTTTATTTTATAGTTACTGCTTTATATAAGTAATTTTAAAACATGTTAATCAAACATATTAAAGGATTTGCCTTACAAATTTTTCAATGGTTTAATGTTTTTAAAAAACATACTTATTTTTAAAACGATTTCAAGGTTGCCTGATATCATAATCTGGGTGTATTTGATACAAATTTCACAATTATTATTTCATAAATAAATATTAATAAATTGAATACAATTGCTCTTTGTATAAAACCTGTTAGGAAGTATTTAGGACAATCAACAAGTTGCTGGATTAATTTTAATCAAGTTTGCGAACTTGATATAAATATCTGACCCATTATGTATATACATTTGTCCGGATAAACTAGGTATTGCATAGAGAGGAAAAGGCAATTCATCCAATAGATCGATTTCGTCTTTATCAGGAACTCATCACGTATTGTCCAGAATTTGATTACGTGATGATTTCCCAATAAGGCCGAAACCGGTATTCTGGATGAATTGCCACTTCTACACTATACAATACCTATTTTATACTGACAAATGTATATACATAATTGGTGAGGTGTTTATATTAAGTTCGCATCCTTGATCAAAATTACTTTTTATCACTGCCCGCGCAACTAATGTTCATTTAGTTATATAAAATGATGGATTCTTTACTGTCATTTTTGTAAAATTCAAGTATTTATCCGTGAAGGAACAGCAAGCCAAAATCAAATATACGAGTTATTTCGTTGTTAGTTAATGTAAGAAGGAAGTATTTGACGAATGGCTTTTAGCAGTACTATTTTAGGCATATAATTAACTTTAAATGCTAAAATTAAGATAGCAGGCGAGAAAAATATTTTGTCTTACTATCGTTTTTAAACGCGTTATTCTCCAAACGTACACTTTAAACACTCAAACTAATACCCGTTGGTTTACAGACAAATTGTCACGTTTTCGCTATATCTCTCCATATATTTGTTTATTTATCAATTGATATAATTATATATGCTTGCAAAATGATTTCCCATGGGCAAAAAGATGAATATATTATTCTACTTGCTCCGAGAAAAAATTCTGTTTTTTGCATACTAACAAATTATAAATCGGGATAACTCAGTGCAGCACTTAAAAAGACTTAATTTTTTGTTTTAATTGGAAGCCTGGTGTGGACATTTTTCCTTACGCTATAGAACAGTTCGTGAAAGTTGGTAAACCTCAGTTTGTCCTAAATTTGACCAATGACAAAACAATTAAGCGTAACAACTTTCGGGAAACTATGCAATAAATAAAGCTTTCGAACAGCTCATGTCGTAGCAAAATGTTCCGTCAAGTAAATTGACATAATACATTGCTAGTGTGGAAAATGACTTTAGCAATTGCTTCGCATTTATAATATAAATTTACTAAATAAATAAATTATAATCCCATTAATATAAGATTATTGAGTTATTTTCAATTATTAAGACATGCCACGGTAAGATTATAAAGTAAGTCATATTACCCTCTCCATGTGCAAAAAAATAAATTTTATCAGATACAAGAATTTCTGTTTCCACAAATTTTTCTCAAATACATGCAAATCAACATCTTTTTATATACAAATTGAAAGGCAAAATAAATTATAAAATGTAATCATGGCGAGAGGGGGAAATAATTCATCAACCAATAACCAAGTTGCATGAGTATGACACAAAATATGTTTTGATATATTCCCCAGGTAATTAGGTGGGACGTAAATTCTGGAATGTTACTCGTTGATGTAGTGCTATCCAGAAACGTCCTGCAGCTGCATTTTGTGCGCACTAATGACAATGAAACACAGAATTGACTTGACAAACAGAAGCGAGTTAGGTTCGTCTTCCCCATTCATTTTATACTGTACTTCTGCACAAATGTGGTCGCAAATAACCCACAATAATTGATTAAACATCGTGTGCAAAATAGTTCGGATTTGACAAAGCCTTGTGAGAAATGTTCGCGCTTCACCTCGAAAATACAGGACGAAATATTAACATAACACAACTGTTCTGTGATCCGTAGCTGAAGGCACTTTCTACTCTGCAAACACCATTAATTCTGCATAGGACGCGCACAGGAATTTCGCGCTATAATTGAAATCATATAGAATGCTCTACATTTACAATCACTCGAAAGTTAACAAACTTTTCTAGGTTGAGGAACAATTTGTACACTGAAGCATTTAGTCACACACATGCGCCAGTTGTTAGATCTTACACAACGGTTAACCACAACCAGATATAAAACGGTTGCCATAAAAAGCACCCATTTCACATTTACTGAAAATAAGCTGACCTGTATTACTGGCAGCCATTCTTTGGGTGTCGCTGTCTTGTCCGTGACGCAATTGATTGGCAGATATTTGCATTGTGCACCTTTACGGCAAAATGTAGATTAGCAGGACACACAGGATTGGCAATCAAAATTTCGCTGACCACAAAAATCTTAAGGTTTAAATGAGTGGCAACACCGAGAAAAATGAGTATTGCCAAACTAATAGATGCGCGGAAAAGCGTAAATAATCACGATTAATAAAGTGAACTTAGTCAGCAAATGAGCCAAAGTAGGTGTGTTTTGCAGAGCCAAGCATAAAATCAATATAGACGATGTTAAGCGTGCGACTGGTTTGATCTATCAACCAATCGTATTTCAGAAATATATGCGTACCACTTCTAGATTGATGGATACCAAAAGTGGAACGCCAAAAACAGTTTATTTTCAAAGCATATTCAAACTAAACTGCTAGTAAATCCAGACGCGTTTAAATTCAACACAGCTGGGAATTGGGAAAACATTTCTGCAATAAGTGAAAACTTTGCAAATGTGCATTGAGTTCAAATATGACCAGAAGAATAAACCAAACACAACATTAACGGAAATTAGATAATTGTGCCCACTCCTTTTGTGCTTATTTGCGAATTATTAGTATGAGTCGGTGTAACGCCACTTACCCACCAATTAATTTGGTGAAGAATAAGGTAAAATAGGACGATACAGTCTCCCATACAAATATGCAATCCTGCAGTAGTGCAGCTTATTTAATGTCAAGTCTTGTAACAAGTCGACAACCATAGAGTGGGTACAGTGTAACTTTTCGGCAATCATAGTGTTGGTATCAGGTGCTGACACAGCAGCTATAGTGTTGGACCATTTACAGACTTGGTACAATATAATACATAGTGAGTTGGCTATGAAGTATCATTATCGAAGGCTTTAAATAAAGTAAGCTTCATTAATTTAGATTTACACATTCATATAGGAGGTTGTATTATCCAATTTTACAAATACCTCAACCAAATATATAGTGGGTACTGGGCGTAATACCGGCTCCTACTGATGAATCGCCAGTAAGCACGAAGCGAATGTGCACGAGATTATACGTTCCGTTCATGTTGTCTTTGCTTTATCCTTCTGGTCATATTTGGATTAATTTGTTACTAGGTTCGTGAAACTTAATATTTAATTGAGTATAAATTAGCTCACCGCCACTAACAGTATCTAACCGAAAACATCGCTGTCGAAAATCAAATTTCGAAGCAACTGGGAATCTGAAAGTTTTCCTATACTTAGTATAATATTAATAATAATTAGCTGTATAGACAATAGCGCCAGTTGCAAAATCTTATCCAGACAGTTATGTTAACAAATTAAATCTTTACACAAAATAAATACAATTTGTAAATTATGTTTCTATGTTAATCTGAATTTGTTCTGAGCTTTGTATTATGTAAAGAAGCAATCTAACTTAATCCCTTATTGCTTTTCTGAATTTAACCTAGAAATAACCAGGTATTTCCCTTGAGAGGAGATTTGCCAATAATTGGCCTAATTTAACTCTTGTAAAAACAGAATTTTATAATAAATGCTTACTTTTATATGCAAACAATTTCTTCATTTACAATAAAATTAAAAAATGCATATAGAAAAGAAATAAAATTACTATGAATGCTGATCTAGTAGTTCTCCTTATTTTACTGAAAATTGAGAAGGTCATTTAGCAAATATTTTCATCGAGTAGTTAGTTAAAATATATTAAAACATCTAATCATTTCAAGTAGATCCAGAATGTATCTTCGTGTTTGTAGACCAAATACATTTCTCACAGCTGCTCAAATCTGACGTTTCCTATTGTTCTATGTTAAAATTGCTTCACACAGAAATTTAAAAAATTCTATCGAATGCGTCAGAAGACGCTATGCAATAAAGTTTTACGGATATTTGGCAGTTTTAAATCTGCACCATTGCCAATAATAGTCGCTTGATCGGAGTTTATTTAATCACTAAATGAACGCATACGGTTAGCTAAATTGAGAGCACGGAGCCATCTTATATCGTAAGTGATAGAATGCAATGTGTGTTGGTTGATCTTGATTGCCAACATTTATTTTCTTCGATATTCAAACATATTATGTACAACCATACAGTGCACAGCTTTGGCTCAGAGATATATTGAAAGATTAGTTAGCGATGCAAAGGGCAGATGGGCGCTATTATAGCAAAACATATTATCAAATGATTTACAACTACGAGTGTATATAATATGAATTAGGCTGATCCTGGTATATTCTATTGCTCTTTGGAAACCAATAAAAAATATTTCGAAAAAAAAACAAAAGCTGTACACAGAACAGTTTTGAACCATATTTCCAAATCACTGCAAACCTAATGGTTTATAAATCTGTGCTATTTTATAGATGTATACCATTTGAATCAGTGGACGAATGTTCATGTGACCCCAATAAGGAAAGTTCATCAAGTAGGAAGTAGGTCTGAACCATTGACAACCTCTGTAACTCTTGTGAGCAATCTTCCTTGAAAAAATATGTTCTTTTTTTATAAAAGATTAAACCTTTTAAAGTCAATTTCCAGTATGGCTTAATGAAACGTCTCCGTTTATGACGTTTTTAAAATTGTTATATACTGAGCTAGAAATTATATGCGATCCTATTGACCTTCTGAATTTTGATTATGATAAAACTTTCTCGTGGTTAAACAAAGGATCAGAACAATGTATTTATTTCTCTATAAATCTTATTGTTATATTCGAAAAACTTTTCATTATATCTTTATATTAACGATCGTCAGAAACAAACGATTGCAGGAAAATCTTATATTTAATTGAGCTTTGGTTGCGCGGGTATTGATAAAAATTAATTAAATCAAGGTTGCGATTTTGATATAAGCACCTGTCCCATTATGTACATACATTTTTCAATCTAACCTAAGAATCTTATAATGTATAAAAAGCAGTTTATCCAGTAGACCAGTTTCGTCCTTATTGGTAACTCAACACGTACTGCTTAAAGTTTTTACGCGGAAAGCGTTCGAACCTGGGTAGGTCTGCTTTGGAATCTGTTGCTCTAACCAAAGAGCAACCCTGTCGGAATCCACACAATACTTTCATTTATATACTACCCAGTATTTTTGGTTAGTCTTTCCTTTTGACGAAGCCCAAATGGCATCTATAGACCTAAAGTTCGACCGAACCGTCCTCAATTTTTCATTATAGAACAGAGATCACGCTACATTGGGAAGTAGAATTGAAATGAGCATTTATAAAATTACATTGGCTGCGCGGGCGGTGATGACAATTAATATAATGAAGTTTGCGATCTTGATATAGACACCTATCAAATTATATACATACATTTGTCAGTGTAAACTGAGAATCGTATAATGTATAAAAGGGAATTTATCCAGTTGACTGGTTTCGTCCTAATTAGGAAATAGTCAGGTACTGTCCATTATTTGCCGCAAACAGGTCAACAGATTCTTGGCCGCGGCAAATTCTGAAATGTACGTGTTGAGTTCGAAATAAGGACAAAACCGGTCTACTAAAAGAATTGTCTTTTTCACAATTTACAATTCGTAGTTTATAGTGTCAAATGCAGCATATAATTTGAAAGGTGATTTTATCAAGATAGCAACCTTTATTTAGTTAAATGCTAAACATTGTTCCTTTCTAATTTATTATTAGTATTACACTCGAATTGTACCATGATCTTTTTTCATATATCATGTCTAATTGTCTCGTATAAAATCTATTATTATTTGCAGCATTACCCTTAGTATAAAAAAGTCTCGTTCAAAAATATTTTATTTTATTTATATAATAGTAAACTTCCAAAATTTGACTTAGCGCATGGAGCTGTAATACAGAAATTTCTTGACGCGTTAATGAAGTGTGTAATGCTATTATTGATATTAATTTATTTCTGATTATTAAACCTGACTATATACCAATGTATAGATATTTCTGCAATGCGATGTCTTTTCCCTTTTGTGCATTTTCTGATGTTGCAAACTTTTTGATAGAACGTGCGGGGTTTGAGTCCAAATAAAGTTTTTCTATCCTATTCTATTTTTTGTTTTTTATTCCATCTTTAACATATTTTCAAATATCTGCTAACCTACTCTGCTTATCAATGCTCCAATTTAACATGAATTAAATTTCTTAACTTTTGGCAAACTTTTTTAAAACTACGCCATGTATAATTTTTTTTCTGAAGTCAAGTAATTTAAATAATTAGATACAGTTTGTGGCTAAGAGCTAAAATGTAATCAATTGTGTGTTAGGTGTTGCGCACCTAGTAACAAATTTATTCATATATGATCAGAAGGATAGACCAAAGACAGTATAAACGGAACATATAATCACTTGCACATTTGTTCAATGTTTAGTGGCGACTCATCAGTAGGAGTCAGTATTAAGCCCTTTACCCACTATATATTTTGCATCCGTTAGTGACACATTAGCCATAGTGATGCTAGCCTTTACAGACTCGGTATATGTATTTATTAAATATAATGATTTGCATTAGGTTGCATCGTCGAATTCTTTATATGAACTTAGCTTCACTACTGCAGGTTTACACATTCGTATAGGAGATTATACCGGCCTATTCTTCAACATTTCTGACCTAAATATATAGTACACAAATGAGGTAATACCGGATCTTAATGATGAGTCGCCAGTTAGCAACAAACTAATGTGCACGAGATTATACGTTCCGTTCATGCTGTCTACGCTTTATCCTTCTGGTCATATTTGAACTGAGTAACTACTATGTGTGAAACACCAAATACACAATTAATTTAAATAATGTAGCAAAACACAATTATTTTTTTGAATCGCAATTATTATTATTATTATTATTATTATTATTATTATTAATACGGCTCACAATATTAAATTGATTTTAATGTTTTTGTTTCTTCCTTTTCCTCCTGCAAAACTTAGTTTGTAAAGTGCACAAAATTAGTCATGCGATAACATATTAATATGCCATATAATAAAGCATATGAGTCAAAGAATGTAGGAATTTAATTATGAAATAACGATAAATGACGTATTTCATGATAGCCATTAACTAACGTTCAAACGCATAAGCTGCCTATTACTTTATGCCGGTCTACCAGTCTTTTCGTAAACGATTCCATTTCAAGGTCATGATTTGAATAGTTTCAATATGATAGATTCTATTCGTTTAAAACCTCACGTTTTATTTCTCCGAGCACTAGTATTTGAAAATTCCTACTAATTCTGATGCATTTAAGAACAGTAATTGAACAACTATCTTGTCGAAATTAGCAAAAAATTTTCCACTCCCGGAAAGCAAATTCCTGCACCATTTTCGTGAATATACGCAAACGTGATAACGTTGAAAATCAGGCAGTAAATAAGGAGTTCTCTTATGAAAAATGTGATTACAGAATTGAGGCATTTATCCATTCAATTATTCAGAAGACTATTTTTATTTGCTAAATAGGTGTGCCTGGAAAATTGCTAACATATATATCGGTGGAACAAAAACTCATAATATGTTTAATAAAATATATTTTGTTAAGCAAATTAATAATTTTGGGGAAAATGCAATAATGCGGAAAATGACAAACAGGTTTTTAAACAACTAGTAATTTTTCTAAATTCAAATGCTTATTTCGTGTCAAATAAGAGCGAGTTTCTGAAAATCTACTTAATTATTCCATTATAGTTAAAAAATATGCTGGATTACGCTTACGATATAAGAATGTTGAAACAAAACTGTCTGCACACGAAGGTGCAATAATATTTTACTGCCATCAATATAACTATCGCGAGATGTATGTTCATTTGGAATGGTATACCAGAAAAAATATATGAAAATGGAGAAAGTGTGAAATAAGGGAAACAACCAATCAATTGCGTGCGTCATCTCCAATTTAAGCTCCATGCCTGAGCATATATGTTCTGGCATTGTGCTTGAACTGGAGGTGACAGAGAAAATAGAATGTCAAATCTGCCAAACATTCGTGTTAAATGCTTAAAAGAGAGATAAAAGATTTCACAAAATGTGGACTGATCTTTGCAGAAATGCGGCAATTACCGTCAATCATGCCCCAAGCAGCGATTCAAACACCCGAGATCTTTTTCAATAATCGTTATAATCGTACATACATCCCGTTGGAACAATTGCACCGAAAAAGTGTTTAGTTATGCAGAACTGTTTTGACAACAGTATAAAAGCAAGCTATTAAGCGTTACTTCGTATTAATAAACTTCATCATTAAAACAATATCATATTCAAAAGAAATTAGATTGGAGAGCAGATGAGCGTTGCGCAATCAATTCTCATTTTTTTCGCAAGAAAGGTGTCTTTATAAATAGTATTTGCCGAGTACTATGATTAGTCAACAGTGCATCGCACTAAATTATATTCAAATGTATCGTAAAGAGAGAAATTCCGCCTAAACGCCTTCTATTATGCTTATGACTGGATTAACTCTTTATGACTACTGAAGCAAAATTGAATGGTAGCACAATGGGTATGTGTTCGTGCCTAGGATTTTTCTGAATTCAGGTACAAATATTGACGTAAATATTTGTAAATCAATCTATCTGCTGTTCGATGACTAGTTAAGTACAATTTGATAAGCAATTACTTCAACCTCGAAAATTTAATTTAAATAATTTTTAGCAACACCCACGCCGTCAATGATTATTTATTTGAACTATCCATAAAAGTGTGGCGGAAGATGCTAAATGTTAAAGTTCGTGACTGCATATAAGTTGTAAAGACGACATTTCCCGTCAAGTACAACGTTTGCGTGACTACTAGAGGTGAGAGCCGCATACCTAATTTTCATTTCCTCATATATCTATTGCAATTTTATTCTCGCATATGAGTTTGCCGTCGTACGCTGTTGATGGTCAAGGAAGGTCTAAGGCGTCTGTACGTGCGACTGACGGTAGTTTTGCAATGTTTATCGACGATTGGTTAAATTCAGTGGGATTTGAGATTACTTTCAGGCTGGTTTTGCCATAAAATTACATATTAATGGCAAATTTGAATGATTATATATATTCATATTTTGGAAAAATTTTCCAAACATAAACTTATTCAGAGTAATTCATATTTTACTGCGATAAGCGTCGATGACAACGAATAATTATGAGTTGAGTGTACATAGATAGGAAGTGTCAATTGCAGTTCCGGTGCAAATTTAAAAAAACGCATAGAAAGCCGCCAAACGTATCCAATTTTTCCATTAGCCTGTCAATTGTCAAGGAAGTGAACTCTAATCAATGGTTTTTATTTTCTTTTCATTTAACTTGCTGTTCACAATAAACAAATTCAATCATTCAAAGAACGCAATTTCTTTAGAGCGCCTAGTATGCGAGAAAGGCAGTTTATGTTCTCATTTCTTTACTAAACAACGAGAGTTCACGTATTCCACGCAAACTTTTACAATGTTTATTATAAACAAATAAAAATGACTAGATATGTGCGTATCCATAATTAACTGAATCAAGAATATGACTTGCATCAATATCAGTTTTTCTACTCTTTAATATGCTTTCCAATCATCAATAAAGGGCAAAATATTTCAGGCTAACTCTTGGATCTCGGCATAACTGTCAATGTTCTTATTTGTTATACACTTGATAATATTATTTAATTTTACCTAAAAGGACGGAACACGGTGTATTAGCATATCTGTACTGAACATGACACGGAAATTAAAATCTAACGGAGGAAATTGGTAGTTTTTGCGAAATAGAAATCAAGAAACTCGTATTTGTTTAGCCAAAATCGTAGACTTTCATTGCTAACAGTTTTCACTTTTAAACATTTGAACCTGCTAAGGTATATCTTGCCTAAGTAATAAATAAAGATAATCTTGCACTGCGCCAGATAGAATTTAGTGATAAAACTGTCGATCTGTTTCTACGTTTTTCGAATGAAATGTTATAGAACTAATCTGTATTTAATTTTGCTTAACGTTTCGTTCAAAACGTGTAGGAAAAGGAATTAAATGCAAAATTTTTATTTTAAAAAACGCAATCAGATTTTACTATTGTTTTTATGTGAATTATACTCAAGTTCATTAATATTAAGGATATAACCGATCATTTGGACAAGTTGTGTTACCGCATGATTGTGTAATTAAATAAAAACTAAATAACATTAATGATAAATGCTGTTAATTTTTTACATTAATACATTTCTGCAGAGTCTACAAGTACGCCTACACCGGTGTTGTGATATTTTTCATTCAGTCTGGTGGGCCCATCATTTGCGTGTGTGTGTTGAGTTTCTTTGTTATGCGACAGATTTCAAAACGTCAAAAGTTTAGACAACGTCTTCAGATCAGAACTGCGCCAATGAATGCTGTCCAAAAGACTACTGTAGAGATCGCACATACTAACAACGACATGCTATTGGAGGTAAATAACAACTCGGAAAACTGTCTAGATAACGTCATTGTAAACAAAGTGGCGTCTTACCAACAGACTTTTTCATTTACTGGACCTACCGTGGAAGACGATGGAGTAATACCGTCGGCAAACAACGACGACGAACGAGGGAAGTCAATCCACATCAATGAGGCACATCATAAGCCGAAGCTCAGTCTGGCACGAGCAAAGAGTCGCATGTCAAGTGTTTTTCACGGACCCTTATTAGAACGACCAAAGCCAAGCGGAGAAAAACTTGTTCTGGCTTTATGCATCACTTTTACTGTGCTCGAAACTCCGTCTTTTTTTAGCAAAATATTGTCAGATATAGGCGGTCTTCGTGTTTTTCCAGTCATCGCAAATATTTGCATTTTTTTGGACTCCACGTTAAATGTGTTCGTCTACATGGCGTCGAATCCAACATTCAGAAAAATCTATTCAGAAATGTGGCGCAAGGAGGCTGACAGGCTGCGAGAATTTTTTGCAAAATGCAAAAGAAGACCGCCAGATACAAGAGGCGTAAACCATGTTCCCGAAAACAGTCCGACACGCCCAGTTGCAAACTCGGGCCTCAACTCCACACTATACGAGCTAACCTGTTGCAAAAGTGTATTTTTTCCCGGTGTTGTTTGTAGAAGTCAGTGTTGTTTGAACTGTTTTAAAGGAAATTCTCACAACAAGTGTTAACTATACAGCAATTAATTTGAAATGGGATCAGCCAACATTTGCATTGCCAAATATTTATTTCAGTTAACAGGAGGTGTTTAACAATGCGTGTTCATGCTATAAAGTTTCAGGATATTCCGTTGCAAATTTCCTCTAATAGCTTATGACGAGTAAACTTCATTGATTATTAAAATATTAATTTTCTTTCTTAATATACACAAATATCTGAATATATTTCCAATAGATCTTATTCGCTGCATTCTTCTTTAAATATGAAATTAAATGTAAAGATTTTCTCTGCCAATAACAATTTAATAAATGATTTTTTTAATGTTTGGATTTTTCTCTCAAAATCCAGCAGATGAAAATATTAAACGATATGGAATTTAAGTTAACAATTTGAAGAAAATTAATTGTACGTACTTTTAGTTGAAGTGCAATGCGAAATTTAATAGATACAGCTCGTTAACGGCAAATGGCCTTTGTCTAGTAGTCTGACAATTGTATTAACATTGCGGACTTCTGTAAGGCTGCTGGTGGTCAATCGGCCCATTGCGAGACTACCGTCTTTAATTCCTATGGTCACTAACGACAACGAGACGCACCAATGATGGGTTTCTCACCAGGAGGATGTATTTTTCTTCATCAGGCACCTGAAACAAAAATTTGCATAAAAACCCTAACAGCGTTCCAACCTCCGAAAGATGAAACGCAATTTTTTTGCGAAAACTATGTGTGCTTTCCAAAGAATTGTAATTAAATATTCGAATAATAATTAGAGAATTCCAATTAAGATATCAATAAATACGGTCAACGCGTTTGTAAGGATATAACTTCAACCAATGTCAACTAAAAATGTCTGACTGTGGATAATTTTACAAAATTTGCCTCAAAACATTCCATCATTGCTGCGTTTTTTTATTTAAGATTCGTAGACGAGCATATCGCTCATGAATATCGAGAGTACGTGAGAAATTTATGAAGAATTGAAGGCTCGCATTGTAAGATCCCATGCTCGTTGTTAAAGATTATCATCAAAAATAGGTGCCCGATTGTATGTAAAACAGAATCGCATCATATGGCCAAAGCATTATTGCTACTTGAGGAAGAATGCAATTCAATGCTAAATGATTTAAACGAGTTAATGCTTTTCATGTGAACAGTGGTACACAAGTGTGAGGCGAAGACCATTCAAAATCATGGCAACTTTTTATGCATAGGTCTAATGATAATGTTTTGAATAGAGTTAAAATATAAATGTTTTGCCAACGGCAGTTCGTAAAGATTAAATATCAATATTAAATTTAAAAAAAATTATAGTACCCTTTCCATGTGCAAAAATAAAAATAAATTTTATCAGATACAAGAACCGTTTCTTTCTCATTTTCTTCTCAAGTATCTACAAATAAACATCTATTTATATATAAATTGAAAGGCAAAACAAGATAAAGAAATATAAATATGGAGGGAGTGTCAAATCACAGAACAACCAATTAATACGTTTATCACTTCCAGTTCTATCTCAGAACCTGAGCATGCTTCTTCTGCTTGTACAAATCTGGCTGAAATTTATTTATCCACAAAACCTTGTATGTGACTAACTCCATTTTGTTATTGCATTTAGTAATTATTTTAAACACTACGTCTGTAGAAAATACGTGTTAGGTTTCAACAATGTGTTGCGCTATTGCAAATATGTATTTACCATTTGATTTAAAGCAGGCGTTTAAGTTGCAATGTTCAATCTTTCGAGTAATTAAGCGTCTGATCGTTCGGCCTACGTAAGTTGAAACCCCACACGTATGCTATACCGACGTAGCATTTATAATAATTACTAAACGCATCTTAAAATGGATTAAGCCACATACGACGCTTTATGGATAAAAAATTGCACCCGGATTTATGCAAGCAGAAGAAACATGTTCAGGCATTGAGATTGAACTAGAGATGAGGCACGCAATTGATTGGTTGTTCTCTTATTTCACACTCTCTCCATGTTTACATTTTTCTATCTTGTTTTGGTTATCAATTATATATATATATATATATATATATATATATATATATCCATTTGTAGACACTTGAGTATGTAAAGTAGCGGTTCTTGTATCAGATACAATTTATTTTTAATTTTGCACATGGAAAGGGCTGTACGAATTTCGTTAAGGCTCGCAAAATGTGAAATAAAATAATTTAAGTTATACACTGCCTTACCAGAGCATACAACGAATTATTGATGACACGTCCCACGCTTAACACTACAAAGTAAATAAACGTGCACTGGTCAACCAATAAACTCTCGACGTTTCGCGCCCCAGATGTACAGAAATATAGTTGTATATAATATGGCAAACAGCATAAGGATTATATTGTATGGGTATAAAATTGACTCAGAATTCCTTAATCTAGTTTCAATCGAGTCAAAATCAGTTTAGCTTATTCCAACATAGATCTTCCTGCTGTATTCAGCAGACGAAACAGGTATTTGTTTACATTGTTTTATCAATCCAAGGTAAATTACGAGTAACAATTAAACAAAGGCGATTAAATTAAAAAAAGATCTAGTTATTGAAATATGACGACGAATACGAACTTTTATAATCAAGCGGAAAAATGAGTAAATGTTAAAGAGCAACTTCCAATCTTACCTTAATCGATCATTGTCTTCAAGCATAACTTTATCTATAAGAGCAGCTACCAAGAAAGGCCAAAAAATGCTAATCATCTTTCCTATTGAACACTACTTCTCATTGACAATCAGATAGAAGATCTTAATTTTTCGATAACAAATCACAGCCTCCAAACAGGCCGTAAAGCGGATGCATCTACGTTATCATTTCGTCATAATGCAAATCCATAGAGCTAATGAAAATAGAAGACGGCAACAGTTAAGCAACAAGGGCTGGATCGGAATATCCAAGCAATAATAAGAGTAAAAACTAAAAAGCCGCTTTCACTGTCATTTCAATCACTGGTCGTTGACCGAGTTTTAATAATGCATTAGTGGTAGCAATACGGAAAGAATAATAAACTGATAGGCTGTGTCAACGAGCTCTCATCTCTGATTCGTACTAGCATGACTCAAAAACTGGGGAATATTTCGTGTATAGAAAATTACATCATTAAAACAAAACACATAGAATTATCATACACATGATACAGTACTCTAAATATCCGTCTGAAATATTAAGCACAAGGTATGAGGCACGTGGTCTAGAACAAATTTGGTCAGATTGTAAAATTAAGTAAGTCCCCTAAAACGGCACAATTTATCGGGCCAAAAATTAATAGAATCATTAATAAATAGGTAAAAGTAAAAATATTATATATAAAATAATTATTTTTTAATTGGTTGCACAGTGCGAACTTGAAAATTTAATCTCCGCGATTTTCGTTCAAGCTCCCATCGATCCGATTGATTTGCGTTGAATTGTCAATCAATGAAGTTTAGATCGTAATCAGCAATTATGTTATCATTTGCGGAAGAATAGGTGTGAGATGAAAATCAATACGAACAGTTTTAAATGCAGACGACGTTGCAGTCATCATATCGCTAGCTAAGTTGCTGAACATCAAACTGGGTTTCATCTATAAACTCGCACTCGCACAGTTCATCATCATTAAAAATATCATATTTTTACCAGACAAAAGATGAAATGCTGTCTAAATTACGCTGTACCAAATCATTTACAGCATAGCAAACAAAAGAGGACACATTCGAGCACAAATATCACAAGTAAAGAATTTCATTAGTGGGCCGAATTTCATATGAAGTGTTCATGTGAACATAAATCCGATGCAAGCTGTTACGAAAATACTCCATTAATCTGCCACGATAATCGATAAACCAGACAAAACTTTTCTCAGATCAATGCTGATAACAATATGTAAAGCGCCATAAGACAGCATTTGGATAATTTAAAGCATATTCTGGCACACCTAAGCCTGTGAAATATTACTATAAAAGACATTTCCAGACATATTTTATTTATGTCAATTGTTTTTTGATGAATTTTTGGACAAATAAGCGAGTCTAAAAAAAGAAACAAGTAATAAAACAGACCATTCGAGCAAAAATGGATATTTTATTATTTCCCGAACTGTGAATTTTATACATATTTCTTGACTGATCTCATGAGAATAGAAGCATAATCTATTTGTTTTTTTCTATTTACTAAATACTTCGTTTGCACATTAAATATTAGTTTGCACGTAAATATTAGTCTTCCAATATCGCGAAATCGAAATGTAAATAATTTTATATAATATCCTCAGATGTACAGATTTCAGGTGTATTTTGTTAAAAATAATTCGAAATAAGCACGTATTTCTTTCTTAGAATATAACACTTTATTTTTATGCTTTGTTAGTCTTCCAAGTAAAAAAATGGTCTAATCCTATTAGTAGAACATCTAAAAATGTGATCTGAAATTTTTCCCCTGTTATTTGACCAAAAATAATACCATGTTGACGATTTTTAGACTGAACACGTAGATCGAATTTTGTTTTTACAAATTTAAAATACATAGCTTTTAAATTTGGTATAGAATCTGAAATAATGTTGCAGATTTAGATTATCGAAATATTGCAGTACTATGTAAATATCGACTATGGAAGAGGTCACGACCACATAATTTAGTTATTCATTTAGTAGACATTAATGTGTTGAATACATTTTGGACAAGTCAAACGCATTTAATATAATATAATAAGCCGACAAATAAATTAAAAGGTTCATTCTCGTTATTTCTTTGCGAAGCGTGATGTTCTTTGATCTTTTACCAAATTTTACATTGGGGAGAAATTTACTAACAAATATCTCCACATCATCTGAACACATCTGCTCTTTCTACGAACGCAAATCAGACATTAGTCTGTTGTTTTACATTTTATTCAGTTAAAGCATTAAACTACTTAAACGCTAGGTTGCTAGCGCATAGGGAGTTGTGGTTTTCATAAGCACAACATGCCTAAAATTCATGACGTCCGTATGAGTTTCAATTTATTCATCAAAGCCCCGCTTCATGATAAACTGCAATTTTCAATTATCTAACAATTAGCTATTTAATATAAGTGCTTTAATTTCATTAGTTACTGTCCGCTCCCATATTTTCTTTGAGTTCATTTAAACCAATCCATGTTAAAATCTGTTTTCTATGCATCGAAATGAAATTAAATAATAATGTTTGAAAAAATCAATAATTTAATTCGATTACGCTGCACAAAAGCAAAAGGATATATCTGATTGGATTCTACAAATAATGCTTCAATAATTGATATTTAATGTTTCTATTTAGTTTGTCCGCATTTATCAGACAACTGACGTCGAATGTCAATGAAATTTTCTGAGAAATATTAAATGATAGTACATGGACGAAGGCATCTATTGGGTTCTTTACTTCTAAATAAAAATATTTATTAAATATGCGTTTCAATGAATTTTTCGAACATTTTAATAGAAGTGACTTGGAAAGACATAGCAGTTTCCGATAAAAGACAAGAAAGATCATTTAAAAGAAGGTTCACGAATTCGAATAAATCTGATTATAAACTTACATCACAGCGATAATCAAAGTAAAGAAGTAAGACCAGGCCTTCATTTCCAAAATAAATGTTTCAAATAAAGACAAACTCGAAACTACCGTTTAAATTTAAAGGACACACAGTCAGATAGATTACTTTCAGTCATTAATCAAATGATAACAGATAATTATATATATATATATATATATATATATATATATATATATATATATATATATATATATATATAAATTATTAAGTTGTTATGCCAGGAATTGCATGAAATATATGCTTTCTGTGTGAAAGAAGCATATTTTTAATGTAGCAAAGACAATAATCAAACAGGATCGAGGTTGGATTATTTGAATGTTCGATCAAATTTATGTCAGACAGGATCCAACTGAATGTCATTAGTGAGTGCAGAAAAAATGGAAACACCATGTGGCAAGAATAAGGTCTTTATGCAGCCGACAGAAATTTCTGTTATGTAATCGGGTTTACAATTTTGGCATGTTTTAGATCTGGTGCACTACGGGAAGGTTTGCTCAAAGAAATACATTTTGATACAGCATGAACATGGAGTTCTACCCAAATGACGACATATGACAAACTTTAAATTCCAAGTTCCGATTGATCCTCATTTCCGAACACGCGCTGATTTCGTTTTCGTGATGGCTCTGTGCTGGTAAGCATCCTCACAACGAAAGCTTCTCCATCATTCGTACAAATCAGTGGAAATGAGGTACGAGATTAGATCATAACTTATTTCCAGTGGTGAGTAAAAATAATGTGAAAGCCTTTGTATTAATTGTACCAATCATCACCTAGCCACTTCGAACACGAAATCAAAGCGTACTTGGAAATAGGGATCAATCGGATCTTTGCGGAATCGAACAAAGGAAATTTGGGGATACAATAAGTATGACGAATACACTGCGCAGTATAAAACAACAACTTAAAATTCTTTTAAATTTTACTTTAAAAAAATCAATATCGATGATATGCTTTTCTGCTTCAATTTCGAGCAAGACAATGATAATAATCAGTTTCTTTCATGTAGCGTAAATTTAATTAAAATTTAAAATTTTGCTTACTTAATTTGTAGAATTCTTATTAAATGTTCTGTTCTTCCATCCTCATATCTAGCACCTGGTCAGGTACAACGGGATTGCTGTTTATCTCAACCAAGCAAGTTCTCGTGAAATTAATGACTTTTTAATTGTGGAATTTTGATGGGCATATTAATTGCTACAAAAGGTGATGTTTTTCTGAGTGTGTGGAAATTGTGCAACCGGCATTACCAATCAAGTACGGTGTAAACGAAGCTAAGTACTGCTTATCTGATCTTCCATGCCTTGTTTAGGTACTACAGTTTGATCCTCGTTTGTCTTTCAGCCATCGTGTCTTGATGAGGGTCATGGAATTTCGAAGTATGTCACTACGTGTGACCGTCGGTTGTTCTACTATGTATATATATACAGAGAAAAGCAGGAAATCTGGATTTAAGCAATTATAGCAGTTGTTTTGTTTACACTTGGCTTGATTTTTGCAAAATGAAATACAACAGGCTAAACGGTAAATATTGTGTCTGCATTTCATTTATCCTGACAAGCTGCACCAATATTAACAATGTTGAATTTTTCACAGATTTTATAAATACACATATTAAATTAAAACTGTATTTCTAGCACCATATGATCTTTAGGTAACCTAATGCCTCAAAGATTGTTCTTTCATGTTTAATCACCATCACCTAGAACGATAAAAATTAAATACCAATGTAATTATTGATATAATACAGGATACGGTTCTTTTGGAATTGTATACTATACACGTTAATTAGAATATAAGTATAATGAATAAATAAAAACACACAAAAATTTCTCGACTGCTTGTTTAAACTGTTTCTTTATAAAAAGAAATGGACATAAAAGTTGTTTTTTTGTCGAACATTTCAAAGTCAAAATGTCGATTGAGGCTGTTGGAAATAATATTCACCATTATAAAGTATAGAATTATTGGCAGGACTAATATGAATAATAAACAAAGCAAACATGTCATTTGTTAAAACGTTAAATCAATGAGTTTTTTACATTGAGTTAAACTAGTGTAAAATACTAATTCATATTAAAAGTAATTTGTTCGCACCGAGTACATTGCGTTGCAAAAAATATAAACCTATTTCATTAGTTCCATTATTTACGTATATTTCTTAGAAGAAACTTGGCATTGTTTTATGCAGAAAAGACAATTTGTCCAGCCGACCGGTTTCGACCTTAATTGGAACTCTTCACGTAATGCCCAGAATTTCCTTCGAGGAGGTCTCGAACGTGGCACATCTTCTTCGGAAATCTGTTGAGACGTACATAAAGAGAGTTCTCAGTAAGGACGAAACCAGTCAACTGGGTCAATTGCCTTTTATATATAATACGATAATCCGATTATAGTGACAAATGTAAATATAATAGGATCGGTTTTTCCTCAAGGTCGGAACCCCAAATTTAATTACTATTTCAGCATCGTCGAGCTTTAATGCGTGGCTACTCCTATGAACGTCTGACCCTATTCGACACACGTAAACACTTTGAACAACTACAAATTGTCTTATGTGGATGGGTATTTAAAATATCTAATCTGTAGCGTTATTTCTATGGCCGAAATTAAAGAAGTTCGTATTTAATTAAAGTAAACATATTTTACTACCTATTTAAAGGATTTTAAAATATCAATACTGGATAAAATAAAGAAAATGTCTCAATTGACGGAAATTCAGTCAATTAACTAACACGGTGTCCAGTAATAAGTAAACAAACAATCTGCTAAAACAAATGGCTAATGTAAGTGAAATGCTGCAAAAAATGCGAAGGAGATATAGAACTTTTGATAAACTGACATTAAAAATAATCCACCATAAACATTGGTTCGATCATGTGGAAAAACAAAATTTAATCTAAAGTTAAAATTGTTCCAATTTATATATGGGTAAAGTTTGCACTGTTTCAATATAAGTATCATCTATTAATATACTAATATTTGACAGAATAGATTTCAGAACATTGGACCGCCTAAGTAATGGATTTTTTTCTTTGATTTCCATATAAATGCATTGCGGTTTGATCCTCGCAAGTGAGTTATCAATCGTACTCTGATGCTGATCAAGGCAGGTTGAGACGCGTATGTACGTGTGACTGGCGGTAGTTTTGTTATTTTGACTGACGACAGTAATTGAAGATTACATTAATCTGACAGAATTTTTACCACCTATTGCGCAATCAATAATTAATTAATTTCATTACCTATATATATGTGGCGAAGCTGCAAAAAGTTAATGTTCGTGTGTGCATTGAAATTGTGTAATCAAAATTTCCAGTCAAGTACAATGTATGCGAGACTAATAAAGGTGAGAGCAGCATATCTCAGTTTGCTTTCTATACATATGCCTTAAAGTTTGATCTTCGCTAGTCAGTTTGTTATCTTACTCTGATGATGATCATGTGAAGGTCAACTCGCGTTAGTAGATGCGACTGACGGTAGTTTTGTTATGTTGTTCGATGAGAATGGCATTTACTTAAACATAGTAAGCATGCTTTAATGTATTTTTAACACTGTAACGGCTCAAGAAATATTTTCCGAAATATTGCGTAAATAAAATTCAACTTTATTTACGCCGGACCAATTATAGCAAGCAAAGTTTTGCGTTAACCAATGGCGTGCGAGCTTTTAATTTCAACAGTATATAAGCACGGTGCATATATCATTCTAGTCAGTAATCACGTTTGAGTTTTGCTGCGCACTACGTGTACGTGCTGTCTCCTGTCACACATCTATCGCAAGTTCTCTCCCAGCCTTTTAATACAATCTGCGCAATCCAAAAGGACATGGCAGGAACTCCATCATTACTTGGTCAAATGAAGACGAGGAATTACTTCGACTCGTCATCAACTTGTTAGAAAATGCTACAAAGCTAACGCATCCAGATTTTAACGACCATTTCTACCCACGATGGATGCTTCTGAGTTTGCTATTGGAGCCACGTTCGAACAAGAGATCGACGGATTTCAGAAGCCAATCAGTTTTTACTCGCGTACTCTCCAACCAGTAGAAACGAGATACGACACTTTCGGTGGAGATCTCCTCGTCATACAAGACGCAGTGCGCCATTCTATCAGCATCAATGGCAGCAGCAGATTTGTTGTTTCCACAGATCATGCACCATTAGTTAGCACATTTCGAAACGCGCTTTCAACTATCGCCAAGTACCCTGCCAGAGTGGAAATACAACTTTCACGTCTAAGCGAATGACATTACGAAATCTCTTATGTCAAGGGCAAACATAACTTCATTGCAGACGCCCTTTCCAGGCCAGATGTCTTGCTACAACCACCATCGCCTTCGCCATTCACTGTCAACCTGCACTAACGCCATCCCTCCTGTGAAGAGAACAGCGCGGTGACACTCACATTCAAATATCTCTAGCTCGTCATCCTACCAAGTTCGTATGCCATCTCTGGGAAGGCTTATCTTATGTTAACTGCACGGGCACGCAGCCCAGCAAGCCAGTTCCGCCGACCAGCCTTGAGTAATCACAGGGCACACTCGTTCTAAATTGCAACATTTCCGAACTGCTGCACGCCTTGCCTTCGTCCGCATTGACATAGTTCATCTGTCAAAGCTTCAGGGTGTCAGCTACTTTCTAATTATAGATAATACTGTTTACGATGGTCTGCGCTATCTAGGCGCATTTGCGGACGAGTGCTATTTTATCTCTGCATGGGTATCCCATTATGGTGTTCCCTGTGAGGTCATCTATGATAGTGGCACTTGCTTCTCATCGGATCGTTTCAAAACCACCTTGGGATTCATGGGATGCACCTTGCGCCAGACGAATTCCTCTCATCACCAATCTAACGGTATAGTAGGGAGAATGCATAGGGAACTCAAAGCTGCTTAAGCATCCCCATCCATTAATGGCAACTGGGTCGATGCACTACCTTTAGTTCTGCTTGCCATGCGTTCCCATACTCGTTAACCCAGTAAAAAGTCTGCATCACAACTCTTGTATTGCATGGATCTACACTTGCCTAGTCAGCTCCAACGACTTTATTTCGGTAACGTGCCTGAAGTGTAGCAGAGAGAGACGCCTCGTCCATTTATTGTTCACCCCCAGCTCCAATTCTGCAAAAGAGTATTCGTTCGCAACGACGCTGATTTTGCCCCACTACAAACAAAGTATCGCGGTCGTTACCCGATTTTGTTCAAACAGCCAAAATACTTCATTATCATGCCAGCTGAGACCCTAAATGAGTAAGCGTAGACAGGTTGAAACCGTTTAACGAATCGCCTGATGCTGGGAGCATACAACCTTCTACACACGTCTCAGGCTCTATCTGCCTACAATCTCAATCTAGTAATAGATTGCTTTACATAATGCATAACTGATATTTTTTATCATTAATTTTCGTTATTCTACGTATCAAATTTTTAACTTTACGCGCACCAACTGCGCCCTATGTCACACAAAGTGACCTCTTGGAATCCACATGTGTCATTTTTTATCTCACACTCACTTGTCTCACGTGGTATAACCAGCTGTTCTTAGCTAACAGTTATGTAGCATTATAGTACATTTATTTGGTATTATGCCATCGCTGCAGCAATATTTGAGTACACTTTATGTCGTAACTATTTGATTTTTATGCATGTATTCTAACATTGTAAAGTACGGCTCACACATGAGCTCACATCGACAGCGATCCAGCCTGCCCAGGTTTCAACTTAAACCTGACAACTGCAGTGGCAATCTACCTTGAAATCCTCACGCTGCGGCTCTCCAAACGTCGCACTGTTCAAGGACAACATAGATATTTTTAAATAAAATGGTATTATTATCATTATTTCGCAATATATTTTCGTGTATTTCGCATAATAATACGCATTCATATCGGTGCATTCAAAAGACAAACTATCACTAGTAAGTCCTACTGACTTGATTCTAGAATGACTTGTCATCGACATCAGTGTCGAATTTTACTCAAATATTATGCTCCAACAGCTAAGTTTCTGTACAAAAATCCAGTTGAGCAGCCGCTCTTCTCATTGTGAAAATAACATTAATGAATTTGAATCTTTAAAATTACAACCTTTAACATGTTATGGAACGAAAACTTGATAAATATTTATACTACTCGTTCCAAAGTTAATATAATGAATTAATTCCAGTTTAACTCATTAGAAAAGGTAGATTTAGATTAGATTTATTTTAAACGGCCAAATGTTATTAGCAAAATTACTTAATGGACAACTGAATATTGATTTCAAAACTTTAGTTTGGTAGACTGAGAGACTTTCAAATAAAACTACTCAAGTAGGAAATTAAATAGATTCTTGTACAACATGCGCAGATTTAAACTATTTATTGTAAATTTTCTTTAATGAATGAGCAGTAAATGTATTACATTTTACAAGTCTCGGATGTTGTTTTCTTTTACAACTTAGAAGTTCAAAATTGTAAAATAAGTTTAAAAAACATGTTTCTACCAAGAATGACATATGTTTAGTTTGATTACGATATAATGTTTTCTTTTGTCATAGGTACCAATAAATTCTCTGCTTTAGGTAATTATTAAACTTTTGAATGTTTAACAGATTTTTTTCTCTAACAAGCGATTGCTTGATTAATTTGATGACAGTTTATTTCGCCAAAATAATATGATGATTTAGTTATTTACTTTATTTTGAAATGATTTTGTTTCTTAACTACTTTAGAATTGAATATATGGCACATATTACTATGCACCATATATATTTTAATGAAATTAGTTAATTATTTTAATGGGGGATTTGAACAAGTTTGCCATTTCATTCGCAGGCGTTACTTCTTTGCATACGGCTGAGCTCAACACGAAACTTTATTGCACAGCAATATCGATAACAAAATTCAACTGTGCACTTATATTGTTTTGTAGTTCCATTTTTTTGGCATCAAATAGACGAACGTATTCATTATGTTCTACATTGTGATAGAAATGTTGCATCAAATAAAGTTTCTGTTTGGATTTGATAGATTGATGAGCAGCCGAGTGTGATAAATGGATAAAAACGGCGGCCGAAAGTGAAATAAAAAATTGACGTTTCCAGATTTTTTGCACGATTTTAAATTTTCATCCTGGTTAATGAGGCACGAGATTAATGTTGATAATTATTTGAAAATAATAAGTTTAAAAGGAGAATACACTGCTTTTGACAGTAGCGTGCGTAAAGCAATTTTTGAATCTGCAATATTTTTTAATTGAAGTTTTTTTTATATAGACCTATTATATAACATTTCTCCGCTTAAGCACAGATATGATCTCATTTATAGTTAAGCCATATATATATATATATATATATATATATATATATATATATTTATATATATGGAACATATATGAATTGGATAGGCAAATTAACAGGTATACAATTACATTAGAATGATTTATACCTCTATTTTTAGAAAGGAAAACCGAATGTATAAGATATCAATTGTATTTTCGCCTAGGGATTGAATTAGTTGAGTAATAATTTGATGTGTTTGAGGCGGATTGTATTCTTTTTCGAAAGAGAAGCTGACAAAGGCTAAACTTGCGTAACACCGTATAATGTTTTTACGTACACAGTTTGTCGAATAAAAACTTGATTTTAAATAAACCTCCATTTGCTGGCGTCTACCTGGCGCCATGTAAATAAACCTGATCCCAATTAAATCCAGGCGTTTGTTATGAACGATGGGAAATTTAACAACTTTGCAGCTTGAATGCGTTTCGTACGTTTCACTATATCTATCAATTGCATATGTGTCTATGTTGGTTTATGCGTTATTGTGATATCCGGATCTCTTTTTCTCATTTTTTTGTCAAAATCTGAAAATTGGCGTGTTTTGCATTTGTAGTTTTAGTTATCCACGTATTACCGGTATTCACAAATAATGTTTTTAAATGATTTTTAATATCTAACCTTCAAAAAATAAGCTAATTATATTTTAATAACGCATTAAAATTTGCTTGAATAAATATGGATTAGGGAATGGTGGATTGTTAGGTAAAAGCTGACGAAAATATACACCGGATATTTTTTATTTAATTAATTTTAATAAAATTCGTTTATTTTGTTTGGTTTTAATGGGTGTTTAATCTATCCAATGAAATCTATATTAACGAAACTATAATTTATTTTACGTGTTTATAATGTTCAAAAACGTAATTATTGCATGAACTGTTATTCAATTTTATCGCCAAATGGCTTTCCAACAAAATAAAGCAATGGCTAAAGAGTTGCAAATTATGCGCATTTCTAAAATTATTTATCATCCTGCAGAAATCTGAAGTCATTAAAAATTTGCAATTTAATTAGGTTAAAGCGGCATTTGTTAGTAAATTTCAAAAAACTCAGTAAGTGAAATTAAAAGCATTTACGCACAACAACGATGGAAATAAATGTTATAATCGGTTACAATATCGAAATAAAGTCATTTTAATATTGTCTGACATGAATCGGATGGGATGAAGATTACTTTTTCAAACTTTGCTAGAAAGTTACGTGTTGAAGAACTTGTCATTACCAGCAGTCTCTATCAGGTGCCGGAGAAATACGGGGAAGCTGAAAGTGCACGGCAAGCATTCGATAGTGCTGGTTATTCGTATCTGTATTTGCTAGAGTATATGTCAGTCGTGTGCTCAGGATCCTGTTAAAAAACGACTAATAATTATAATCTTCGATTTAAATCATTTGCAAAGAATATTACTTTCGTTAGATTCTTAAATTATCACAAATTAATTTATCGATTTTCTTCATTTAAAGAATAAGATTATTCTGACGGACACAAGCGATATATAAACCATTTACGCAGAACGAAAATGCACTCATTAGTCTACTTAACAACTTTACACAAAGATACCCAAATAAAATAACATTCCTAATTGATATAATGATCATGTAATATTAATTTACGGAATGTCTCAAAATCCGTCAATCTCAAATCCCAAAATTAATAATTCAAGGTTACTTTGTTTATTGATTGCATTTTTCATTTATACGTATTCGATAAACACTTGTTGATCTTAACATATTATTCCTGATTAGGCAATGTAGGAAACAATGCTTAGGCATGTGATGACACAATTATTTCACTCACATTCCTGGAAGTAAAATTAACGGAAATAAATTTTTACCAGAGACACAATGTAAGGAATTGCCGGCAGTCACACGGAATATCAAGTTTATGCTTCTACAATAGAATCTTAGTACTCTTAGCAAATAAATTTAAAAGCTATATATGTCTTTCATTGTTTTATTGAAGATTTGTAGATTTGGTCATGTGACAAACTGTTAAATGTTTAAGCAATGAATCGAAATAAAACATACTTGAGTGATTTATCTGTAATTCCGCATTTGTGTAGTGATTTGAAAGTTAAACGTTCATTAAAAAACTTGAAGTGCGTTCAAAGTGCGTGTTTGTTCGATAAAGTTGTAACTATAAACATGTTTCTATATTTCTAAATTTAACTAAAAACGACGTTTTGTCAGTCATTCTAACTGATATCCAATTAAGTGTTTGCAACTTGCGAGTGTTTTCGTGTAAGATTGAATAATACCACATGATTCTTGTGTGAATTTTCAATCAATATCAAGGGTTAGAATAGTGAAAAATAAAGTCTGCTAACAAATTTTGAATTTATTTTAAAATGGATAAGAAATTTTAATTTAAATGTCTAGTAGGGTACACTGATAAGTTTAAAAAAGAAAACTGAAACAATTAAAAGAATTCCATTAGAATATCCATACATACGAACACACACACAAACACACACACACACACACAATATACACACACACACACACACATATATATATATATATATATATATATATATATATATATATAAATTTTATTTTTATGCTATATTAAGCAAAATATTACTGCTGAAAATAAATTAAGTTCATAATCTATTCCTGACGTTTCCTGATTTGACATGCATCAGTGTTTTTCTCAAAAAACGTGACATGAATATCATCAGAGTACGACGGCAAACTGACTATTGAGGATCAAACCGCATTGAATATATATTGAAATCAAATTTAGATATGCGGCTCTCACCTCTAGCAGTTGCGCATACATTGAATATGATTGGAAATGTCGGCTGCAAAATATCTTTGCAATCACGAACATTAAATGTTTGTAGCTTTCGCCACATATACATATATAGGAAATAAAATTTAACAATAATTGGTTGCGCGGGTGGTAGTAACAATTCTTTAAATCAAGTTTGCGAGTTGCAAGTAAACACCAAACCCATTGAATTTTGCCAATCGTCGAACAACATAACAAAACTTTTGCCAGCCTCGACGCACTGACGTGTTTCTACCTCCCATGATCATCAACAGAGTAGAACGGCAAACTGAATATCGAGGATCAAACCGCATTGAATATATATGGAAATCAAATTTAGATATGCGGCTCTCACATTTAGCAATCTCGCTTTATGAACTTGACTGGAAATGTCGGCCGCACAATTTCTATGCAATCACGAACACTAACTGTTTGCAGCTTTCGTCACATATACATATAAAGGCAATACAATTTAACAATAATTGATTGCACGGGTGGTGTTAACAATTCTTTAATCCTCGATAGTCACTTTGCCGTCGTACTCTGATGATTATCATGGAAGTTCGAAACGCGTCAGTGCGTTGCGGCTGGCGGTAGTTTTTTTAATGTTGTTCGGCGACTGGTTAAATACAATTATATTGGTGTTTACTTCAAGCTCGCAAACTTGATTTAAAGAATTTTTACCACCACCCGCACAATCAATTATTGTTTAATTGTGATTGGGTTACGTACGTAGCCTTTGACTATACAGCTTTGCCAGTGCTCGCATTAACTAAACAACTCAGTAAAATCTAAGAATTGTATATTAATATGAACGTATCACGTACTGTCCAGAATTTGCTGCGGACTAGGCTTGAACCTGGATATGTCTATGTCGAAATTTGTTGCTCTAACCACTGAGCCACTGTGCAACAAGATGGCTTAGTGGCTAGAGCCCCAGATTCTGACTCAGACATGTCTAGATTGGAGCCGTGTCCTCAGCAAACTCTAGACAGTCCGTGATGAGTTCTCAAAACGGACGAAACTGGTTTACCTGATGAATTGCTTTTCTACACAATACAATTCCTAGTTTATACTGAAAAATTGTATAATTGATTATTGTAATTATTTTCACCGCCCGCGCGGCAAATATTCGTATAGCTGACCAACCCTTAAGAAATACATTTGCAAACATTTCACTGAATTGCATTTACCATTTTATTCAACGCTTAGCTTGTTTCGAAAACATCAAAATAAATTATATTTAATTGTTGAATGCTGCTATCCTCTAAATTTATCCTTTATTACAAATAAATTACACAGAAAGAATTATTCGAAATATGCTTATCTGCGAAAATGGTTAAGAGAATATATCAAGCAACATTTTCGGATTTAAATTTGCTAGAAAAACATCTCATATACATTGAGTATACGTTGATTTCCAGACTAATAAATGAAAGATACTTTAGATTTGATTTTTATATGATTTATTTGTTCTTAATGCGCATCTAGACTTAGCCTACCATCGCTTTCTGGAAAACGTCCACATTTGATTTGCGTGCAGATGCGTTAGATTCTTATCATAGAGTACTCCAGCACTCAGTGATTGTGCGAATTTGATAACGCCCGAATTGTTTTATTTGCCGTGTCAGTAGACTTGTCTTGCTCTATGTATAATATGCTTGTTACTATTTTTCTGCTTATCTGAATAGATTGTTGCCAATTTTGGTAAATGTTGCCTATTTTATCAAATGGGATTAAAATATTTGATTGAATGTTTTGATTGTTGTGTTTGCATGAAATATATTGCTCTACATAAGTTTTTAGCATTTTTCAGGTATCATATTTTGCTCTAGTTCAATATTCTAATCATTAATTGATAGTGCTGTTCTTCTACTGATAAACGTCTGTGACAACTTTTAGTGCACCATACTTATTGGCTGCTTCGTATTTTCCAACGTAATATACACGAATACTATTTAGATCAAGCTTGCTTGGAGAATATAACGGAGTTATACACTCTATATAAAATATATGTAAATAGTTTATTTTGTGATATCCAAAGTGATATTAATCTTAAACAATGTAATAACACTCCGATGAAGCCCTCCTCAAAAGTGACTTAAGGAAAAAACATGTTTTGTTTATCGATATTAAAATAAACAATGTGAATGACGAGAGCTTTGCAAGTCCGTATACCTTAAAGCAACTTTCTCGGCACATTATATTCATTAAACTATAGTATCCTAAAATAATATAAGGAAAACATGGTAAAAAACAGCTTACCGTGTTAGGAAGATATAATCTGATATAATGATCGCAAAGGCAAGAGCATTTCATGCAGTTGCAATTGTGTATTAGGTGTTGCGCATCTAGTAAAAAATTAGTTCACATATGACCAGTAAGATAAACCAAAAAACCGCAGTAACAGAACGTATAATGCTGTCGTCGGTTTATCCATTTGGTCATACTTGAACTAATTTGTTTCTAGGTGCGCAACTTCAAATGCACAATAGCATACATATAAGCTCTAAGCCACAACAAATATCTCATTTGATACAGTTGATACAATTTTCTAAATATCTTATTAAATTGAATGGTGCACTAGAAAAGACAGTAGCCAGATATAAGCAAAAAACACCTTTCAGGAGTTTTCTTTGCGTATCAATAATGGTTAGAAAAATAAACCGCATCCAGAAATCTTTTGTTTGAAATTTCTAATTAAAAAATAAATTTAGTACAACGATGACATTGTTTTTGGATGCTAATCGTCAGTTTATTTCTTTCTCCAAATCTTTTACCATGTAGAAATTAAAGAGTACGTGTCACATCTCGTACATATGTTGAAATAAATTACAGTTCAACAATAACACATACCTCGAATGACCTAACGATTCGATCAAATTGGGAATGGCGCTACACTATAATTACGGTTTTAAACTCTGCCTTACTTCCAAATGTAACTATTACGCTATTGCTTTTATCCAAACGATCTAACTAAACATGCAAACTCCTGACATGGTATGGAATTAAATTATTATGCTCATTTTTATTATGTCAAAACAAAACCAAAATTGGCACAAATTGGCAAATTAAATTCGCCAAATAGACCCATTTATTATCCTGTGCCACTAATTCATTATGTCAGAATTGGAACCGTATCGATCTTTGTGGTGAATATTATTTAAGATGTTATTTAATTCTATTTTAACTCTGTATGAATATTGCTCATGAATTACTGCAAGTCACCTACCATACCAGATGGTAGAATCAACGCGGGAAAACCAACGATGTGCTTAACAGAGAAACATAATTAGTAAAATTGTCGCGAAAAACGTATAGTTGGTCAAAAAAAATCTAAAATAAGCTGACATGCAAAACATCTGGACAAAAAACACTAAATCACAGTTCCTTAAACCAAGAGGAAATATACGAATCAATAACAAACTAGCTAATTTGAAGAGCATAAACAAGAGTTATGAAGCGGCAATATTACCGAATCCGAAATGAATAAGAATTTCACCAACCAGTCTGCCTATACCGTGCACATAAACGCAACACATAATACAGGGTGAAAACATTGTATACAGTTCCTCAAAAATAAAACATGTTAATGTGAAGCAAAATTTTGTTGCAGCGAATCGTTAAGGATAAGTTTTACATCTCTTAAATGAATAAAAATCGTCCACAATCAAGTCAACAGTGACTTAACCTGAGTGTCCAACTTGTGTTTAAAACGCATTTGATACACAAGATATCATTGAATCAATTTAAGCTACTACTATTTTTATTCTGCCGAATTACTAATTTATATATATATTATATATATCATATAACTTTTATATATATATATACATATATATATGTATATATATATATATATATGTATATCAGGGCTCTCATATATATATACTTTACGTTGGTATATTTTGGGCATTTTCATTGATACATGTTTTAGTATTACAGTTAGTTTTATTGGTATTTATTTTTTTAAATTTTAAGTGGGTTTTTTTTAATTTTTTCTGGGTTATAGGTCGGCTCATTACAGGTGTTTGCCGATTACTATCCCAAAAATGAGGATCATTAACTCATGCATGAAATTTACAGAGAGTATTAGTAAATTACATAATCTATTTTGAATATTTGCTGGATTTTATTTATTCTCTTGAAACTGTTTCATATCATAGGGCATTTTTTTCCTATATGATTGAGTTTTATTTTCACAGTATGTGAAAACGACGTTTAATAAAATAGATTGTTTTTTATAGATATCAATATAAGGAAGTTAATATATTTTTATGAAAAAAGGTTAATACTATTCGGAGTTAACAATAAATGCTAACTACAAAACGTACATTTAAATAACATTGATTGACAAGAGTAATATGTCAATATAATAATTTTGAAGCTTAATTTTAGAAAAAAGCGTATATGATAATTCGATGACAAAAAATGTGTGTTCGTTTCTCGTGTATTTTAATGTTTTTTTGACACATTGGAACATAAGAAAGAATCCTTTACAACAAATATTTTATCATGAATTTCAATCTCTATAAATTATGCCGGTTTACTAGCAGAACAAACGTTTGCTATTCAAAATTTGAATATATAGAAAAGTCGATTTGCCATTCTCGTTAAAGTATAAAAAACTAAAAATTGACTATCCAAAAAAATCAAATGTGCGAACCAAACGGAAACTAGTTTATTTATTTTCATAATCTTGCGTACTTGAGTCAATATTTAGCTTGAATAAACATTTCTATAAGCAAATACGCTTAATTCATCCAGTCTTCTAGCAAAGCAACACAAATTTCATTCACATTTACCAGAGATGCAGAAATCGTAGCTGACACTAGTTAATATTTAATTCCTCAAAACCTTTAAATGCTGTTTTATATCACTAATAAAATACCATCTTTATTATTTATTTTATTTCAGTAAACAGATAAAAGACTTTTATCTCCGGAGCTTTGCATATTTTTATACCGGAAGGTTATTGCAATTTTAATGTGTCTCATAGTGTTTACTGCATTAAACATAAAAACTTAAAAAGTTAATTTTCAAGTATAATAAATTTTTCCTAATTTGATTGGAAAGATTTCTGCATTTGAAATATTTTTTTAATGAAAATATTATCAGTTGATATATTCGATTAAAATTTAAAAAATAAGACAGAGAGTTACTGAAAAATGATAAATAATTCAGCATGATATAGATAAAACAACATTCTATATAATAATGATATTAATCATCAAAATGTATTCATTCGAATTATGCAAATCTCAATTTGCAGCTGCTTTCTCTAATTCTAATTGCGTTCTAGCATTTAGATACTGCGTGTTTTGGAGAACTCTTATATATGCTATTTCGTATTAGGTATTGCGCACCTAGTAATAAATTAGTTTGAATATGACCAGCAGGATAAACCAAAGTCATCATGAACGAAAGGTATATTCTCATGCGCACATTCATTTTGTTCTTATTGGCGACATATCAGCAGTAACCGGTATTACGTCCTATATCCTCTTTATATTTGGGTGAGGAATATGGGACTATAGAACGGCACACTCTATAGGAATGGAGAAACCTGCAGTAGTGTTAAATTTTTAAAAAAATCATCCACAATGCAACTTTGAAGCAAACTCACTATAATATAATAATATATGTACTATATTGTTGTTCAGTTTGGTACCTGATACCAATACTACGGTTGCCGAATAAGTTCATGTTACCAAAACTAATGTTACCGAGTTTGTACATGATACCATAAAAATTGATTTCATTGTACGCCAGAAGTCACCAATTAGAACTACTTCTGAACACTTGAGACTTGATCAAATGCACAAAACCTGGTCTTGATAAGTTTAGCACTTTTGTGTTCTATTGCAAATTTTTGTCAAACCTAAATATTTTTACGCAGCTTCCTAGAATGTCCAGTGGTTATCTGGATAAAATCTAATGGTTAAACATATTTAACTAGTATTAAATAAGGTCTTTTTGTGAAATAAGCGTAAAGTTTGGCTTGTTTGTTATGTGAAAAAAATATTAAGATTTACTTTCAGCAGGACCTAGGCTTTCGTCTTTTCAGATTTCTTTAAATTACAGCTATGAACAGTAATTGCTTTACATCGGGAATTACTTTTGTTTCTTAGAGGACAAAAACTTACTAAATGTGACTATTTTCAGTTTTTAAATATTTAGATCCATAAGTTTAAGTTGGATAAGAAAGACTCAATAAAAAATAAATATTTTCAAATAAATTAGTAGTTTTTTTTAATTATGCCTTATTGGTAATCATTCACTCCCGCTGGACTAATAGTACATCTCCTACTGTACTATAAAACTTTAGTGTCAGTCTTGCCTTTATAATTACAATCAGGTTATAAAATTGACCAAACTGTATTAAAACGATTAAATAGACTGTATATGACAAACTAATTTTGATTTATAAGAAACCAATTTGTTATTAGGTACGTCATGCCAATTAAATCAATATTCTAATTGTAGATGTAAAAAAAATTAAGCGATTGGATTAAAATGTGGCATCATACAGACATTTCAAGCTGTTAACCTTTTGTGCTCTGAAGATGATCGTTAAAGATGTTCACCTGAAAATGTCATGAATAAGATAATTACTAAAACAATGGGATTGGTGTTTACTTCAAGCTCGCAAACTTGATTTAAAGAATTGTTACCACCACCCGCGCAATCAATTATTGTTTAATTGTATTGCTTATATATGTATATGTGGCGAAAGCTGCAAACAGTTAATGTTCGTGACTGCATAGAAATTGTGCAGCCGACATTTCCAGTCAAGTTCAATGTATGCAAGACTGCTAGAGGTGAGAACCGCATATCTAAATTTGATTTCCATATATATTCAATGCGGTTTGATCCTCGACAGTCAGTTTGCCGTCGTACTCTGATGATGATCATGGAAGGTCGAAAAGCGTCAGTGCGTTGCGGCTGGCGGTAGTTTTGTTATGTTGTTCGACGACTGGTTAAATACAATTGGATTGGAGTTTACTTCAAGTGGCAAATTGATTTAACAAATTGTTCCCACAACCCGTGCAATCAATTTTTGGTTAATTGTATTGTCTATATATGCGTGTGTGGCGAAAGCTACAAAGAGCTAATGTTCGTGACTGCACAGAAATTTTGCAGCCGACATTTCCAGTCACGTACAATGTATGCAAGACTGCTAGAGGTGAGAGCCGCATATCTAAATTTGAGTTCCATATATATTCAGTGCGGTTTGATCCTCGATAGTCAGTTTGCCGTCGTACTCTGATGATGATCATGGAAGGTCGAAACGCGTCAGTGCGTTGCAGCTGGCGGTAGTTTTGTTATGTTGTTCGATGACTGGTTAAATACAATGGGA
>JAQBSW010007877.1:0-37728 GCA_029291075.1 Eudiplozoon nipponicum
ATCTTAAAAGCATAAATTAAAAGCAATATGAAAATATATAAATATACTTTAACGAAACGCTTACCCACAAACAGCTTCCACGGTTGAATAAGAGCAGAACAAAGAAGTCACTGTTTCCAACAATCCGAAGTTGAGTTGTTGAGTACGTACGGTGCCGTTTTGTACGTAGAAAAGATGAACAAAGGACCCGTTGGCCTTTGATGCCGATGTGTTATTATTATCCCCACAGATTTCCCAGAAAACCACAATCACGGTAAAGAAAACACAAATGTCAATCTATTATTATTATATTCCCCCAACACAAACCGCGAATATATATATATACCCAAAAAAATTCACAGATGGCCACGATCACGGTAGATAAAACGCAAATCTTAATCGATTTTTATCCCAAATAGATGAAAAAGGAAGTCAATTTTATTTATACCAAAAAAATCAGAACAATAATCAATATCCTGGCGCGGTCGCCAATTTTGTAAACGCCCCGGCTTCAAGTAAATGCCGTACGACGTTACAAACTCGGTTAAGGTGCTCTGAATAGAGATTAGTTACTGATATGGGGGCCCTTAAGAGGGCCTGGTAATGCGTTCGCTTGAAGTCTTCAGAGTTGAAGATGTCCTAGAGCCTTGGGTGGACTCTGGTTGAGTTTTCGCTCCCGTGGTTGAGCTGTGATCGCGTTGTGGATGGTGTCCTGCAGGTCCTGCACTCAATTGGCTCGTCTCTCCGGTATCCCGCAACAAGATGAGTCACGGATGTAGTTAGTTGTTGGTGAAACTATCAAATCACCAGCGTAGGTATTGACAGCCGACAGAGCGCACACGTATTGACAGCCGACAGAACGCACACGCGTGAAGCAGGTAGACAGGCAAATGACACAACTGACTTGCATGGTAAATTACCGTGCTTAAATAGCATGCAATATGTGTACTTGCATACTATTGGTTAAACGTGGTTAAACGTGGTTAAACGGCAATTTGCTTTTTTCTCATTGGTGCAACGTAAATAAATTTGAATTTAATTTACGCAATATGTCGGCGATTGATTTGTGTCGTTAGAGTGGCAAACAACCTAGTGTAAACGCCCCGGCTTCAAGTAAATGCCGTACGACGTTACAAACTCGGTTAAGGTGCTCTGAATAGAGATTAGTTACTGATATGGGGGCCCTTAAGAGGGCCTGGTAATGCGTTCGCTTTAAGTCTTCAGAGTTGAAGATGTCCTAGAGCCTTGGGTGGACTCTGGTTGAGTTTTCGCTCCCGTGGTTGAGCTGTGATCGCGTTGTGGATGGTGTCCTGCAGGTCCTGCACTCAATTGGCTCGTCTCTCCGGTATCCCGCAACAAGATGAGTCACGGATGTAGTTAGTTGTTGGTGAAACGATCAAATCACCAGCGTAGGTATTGACAGCCGACAGAGCGCACACGTATTGACAGCCGACAGAACGCACACGCGTGAAGCAGGTAGACGGCAAATGACACAACTGACTTGCATGGTAAATTACCGTGCTTAAATAGCATGCAATATGTGTACTTGCATACTATTGGTTAAACGTGGTTAAACGTGGTTAAACGGCAATTTGCTTTTTTCTCATTGGTGCAACGTAAATAAATTTGAATTTAATTTACGCAATATGTCGGCGATTGATTTGTGTCGTTACTGCATGAAACGCCGGCTCAAGTAAATGCCATTACGACGTTACAAACTCGGTTAGGTGCTCTGAATAAGAGATTAGTACTGATATGGAGCCCTTAAGAGGACCTGGTAATGCGTTCGCTTTAAGTCTTCAGAGTTGAAGATGTCCTGAGCCTTGGTGACTCTGGTTGAGTTTTCGCTCCCGTGGTTGAGCTGTGATCGCGTTGTGGATGGTGTCCTGCAGGTCCTGCACTCAATTGGCTCGTTCTCCGGTATCCCGCAACAAGATGAGTCACGGATGTAGTTAGTTGTTGGTGAAACAATCAAATCACCAGCGTAGGTATTGACAGCCGACAGAGCGCACACGTATTGACAGCCGACAGAACGCACACGCGTGAAGCAGGTAGAAGGCAAATGCCACAACTGACTTGCATGGTAAATTACCGTGCTTAAATAGCATGCAATATGTGTACTTGCATACTATTGGTTAAGCGTGGTTAAACGTGGTTAAACGGCAATTTGCTTTTTTCTCATTGGTGCAACGTAAATAAATTTGAATTTAATTTACGCAATATGTCGGCGATTGATTTGTGTCGTTACAGTATAAATAAAATTGACTTCCTTTTTCATTTATTTGGGATAAAAATCGATTAACCTTTGCGTTTTTCTGCATCGTGATCGTGGTTTTCTGGAATTCTGTTGGGTATATATATTCGTGGATTTGTGATTTTTTTGGGGGGTATAATAATAATAAACGGAGCCTCTGTTCGTCTTTCCTACGTACAAAACGGCACCGTACGCAATGTTCTGCGCTCATTCAACTGTGGAAAATAATGATACATTGGCATCAAAGGCCGACGAGGCCTCTGTTCATCTTGCCTACGTACAAAACGTGCTTTTGTTCTGCGCTCATTCAACTGTGGAAGCTGTTTGTGGGTAAGCGTTTGGTTAAAATATATTTATATATTTTCATATTGCTTATAAATTTATGCTTTTAAGATCCCGTAAGATTGTTAAAATGTCAGGTCCAATTTTAGATATTGATGTTCCTGTTTGGGATGGAGATAGTGAGCTATTCTTTATGCGCGTAGACTCCGCTTTCTCCCCGTTTCCTGATTATGACAGTCATCAAAAACTGTCAAAGGTTTTTGCTAAACTACCTTCTGAATTGCAGCGACGGATTTATCCTAAGCTTGAGGCCATTAGGAAGCGACCTAATCCCATTTTGGGCCTACAAAACGAGGTAGAATCCTTGCTTGGACCCACGGAAACTGAGCAGATAATAAACAAATATGCGCAGTTAGATATGCCAAATCTTGGCCCCATAGAAATACTGAGGGAATTACGGAAACGTTGGTATAAAACCAACATTTCTGACCATGAGGCTAAGGTTGTTTTTATTAACAATCTTCCCCAAACATTAAAACTCTTTGCCAGACAGCTCCCCAACACTCTCTCTATAGATGACTTATCTGAGAGATGTGAGTTAGAATATAGGGTTTTGGAACCCAAAGTGAATCCATCATCCTTTTCTTCACCCCCGCAAGATGATAGAATCTCCTCTTTAGAGAGAACAGTGGCGAACATGGCCAAAGTTCTAGAAGGTTTGGCCATTACCAAATCCGAGATAAATCAAGTGAATGCTCGACCAAAATTCGTTTCCAAGTCAAATTATAATGGTAGGCGGCGATCGAGATCTCCGCAATCATTTAATAAATATGCTCCAAAGAACTGGTGTTATAACCACCAGAAGTTTTTTATGCTTGCCAAGTTTGTCTTTGTCGTTCCGAAGAATTTCCGAATGAGTGTCAATTTCCACAGCTGACGGAGAGGACAACAGACCGCAGGCACAAGGGTGCATCAGCATCGGGAAACGTCTGGCGCAGGAAGTAGAAGACCGTACTTTCTGCACATCAACGGCATCAACGGCATCAACGGCGCTACAGGGAAGAAGCCAACTACAATCCGACATCCCTGTCGACTCTTTTCGTCCACGCCGAATTTTTCACATAGAGAACCAAACAGACAATGCCGGTCGCAATCACCAGCCTACTTGTTTGCATGACCCGGCCAAACAGCCAAACGAACTTCTGCACCTTCTTGATTTCAAAACTGGCGAAGAGTACATCGTAGACACAGGTGCGGCAGTCTCAGTTCTCAAAGGTGATTCAATGACCGAGATGTCGCTAGGCGTTCTTCTCGCAACAGCTACAGGCGAGCCCATACCAACTTATGGCTGCCAATACCGCACACTCAACATAGGTCTACGACGTGAATTTTCCCACAACTTCATCATTGCCAAGGTCTCACATAATATAATAGGCCTTGATTTCCTTCTAAAATTTCGGCTCATTGTTGACCTTGCCAATCAAAAGATCATCGACCCCTCCACAGAAATTGAGCAAAATTTTTGGACACTTGCTTCCGAGCGTTTGGAGTTTCAGGTCATTCAGCCAACCCCAGTGCATCATTCAGCGGAGATATCAGCAGCTCTTCGAAAATACAAATCGCTTTTCGATCTTAACAAGTCAGAGCTACGAGTCTACAACACGATGCATCATATCGTCACAGAAGGACAACCTATTGCACTCAAGAAGCGACCACTGGCTCCTGCTAAGCTGAAAGCTGCCCAAGAAGAATTCTCAAGGCTTTTGGAAGAGGGAATCATCAGACCATTGAAAAGTTCATGGAGTCACCACTGCACTTCGTCTCAAAATCTAACGGATCATACAGAGCCTGTGGAGACTACCGTAAGCTAAATTCAGTGACAAAATCTGATGCATATCCTATTCCAAATATCAACACTTTACTTGAAAACTCAACGGCAGCAATTTCTTCTCAGTGATTGACCTCAGACAAGCGTACCATCACATACCGGTAGCACCAGAGGATATCGAGAAAACTGCAGTCATCACACCATTTGGCCTTTTTGAATATCTTTACATGCCTTTTGGACTTAAGTGTGCTACTCAGACATTTCAAAGATTCATAGACAACATACTTCGCGACGACTCTGCTTATTGTATGTCATATCTCGATGACATTATGGTATTCAGTCCAGATCTAGAATCTCATGCGAAACATCTACGAAATGTCCTCTCACGCTTATCCAACCACGGACTCAAGATCAACTGTGACAAGACGCAGATTGCAACTTCATCCGTCGACTTCTTGGGGCATCGTATCACGGCCCAAGGTATTCAACCGTTGCCGTCAAAGACGAATTCAATCAAGAATATCAAGTCACCAAGGACTGTGAGCGATTTGCAGAAAATCCTGGGAGTACTAAACTATTATCGCCAGTTCCTTCCAGGCCTTTCAAAACAACTTTATCCTTTGTGCAGGCACCTGCGGAACCGAAAAGGACTTAGCGAGAATTCCATCATTGCTTGGTCATCCGAAGACGAGGAATTACTTCGACTTGCTATCAACTCGTTAGAAAATGCCACAATGCTAACGCATCCAGATTTCGAAAAGCCATTTCTACTCACGACAGATGCTTCTGAATTCGCTATTGGAGCCACTTTGGAACAAGAGATCGACGGAGTTCGGAAGCCTATCAGTTTCTACTCGCGTACTCTCCAACCAGTAGAAACGAGGTACGACACTTTCGGCCGAGAACTTCTCGCCATCCACGACGCAGTGCGCCATTTATCAGCATCATTGGCAGTAGCAGATTTGTTGTTTTCACAGATCATGCACCACTAGTTAGCGCACTTCGAAACGCGTGGAAAGACAGCTTTCTCGTCTAAGCGAATGGCAATTTGACGTCTTTCACGTCAAGGGCAAACAGAACTTCATTGCAGATGCCCTGTCTAGGCCAGACGTCTCTCTACAACCACCTTCACCGTCACCATTCACTGTCAACTCCGTGGCACTCAGTGAACCTGCACTAACGCCAACTCTCCTGCGAACTGAACAACGCGATGACATTCATATTCAAAGATCAATAGCCCGTCACCCAACCAAGTTCATATGCCGTCTGTGGGAAGGCTTACCAATTGTTTACTTCACGGGTACGCAGCCCAACAAGCCAGTTCTGCCGACCAGCCTTCAGAGAAAAGTTTTCGATTCAATTCACTCAATTTCTTACCCAGGAAGCCAAGCGACTGTCCGACTTCTTACAGATCGTTTCTGGGGTCACAGACTTAGGCAGAATGTTAAACAACACACTCGTTCTAAGTTGCAACATTTTCGATCTACTTCTCGCCTAGCCATCGTCCACATCGACATAGTTCATCTGAAAAAGGTTCAAGGTTTCAGCTACCTTCTAACTATGATCGATAGATTTACACGGTGGCCTGCGGCATTACCTCTTGGCACCATTTCTGCAGACGAAGTAACTAACGGTTTTATCTCTGCATGGATATCCAATTATGGTGTTCCCAATGAGGTCATCACGGACAGAGGCACTTGCTTCTCATCTGATCGTTTCAATACCACCTTGCGGTACATGGGATGCATCTTACGCCAGACGACTGCCTACCATCCCCAAGCTAATGGTATGGTAGAGAGAATGCATAGAGAACTCAAAGCTGCTTTAGCATCCTCGTCCATTAATGGAAACTGGGTCGATGCACTACCTTTAGTTCTGCTTGCCATGCGTTCCCGTACTCGTAAATCCATTAAAACGTCTGCGTCACTACTCTTGTATGGCATGGATCTACGCCTGCCTAGTCAGCTCCCACGTCTACTACCGGCACAAGATAACCCACAAGACGAAGCTAACCGCCTTCGACTTCATTTTGGTAACATGTCTGAACAACAGCCGAGACATATGTCTCGTCCAGTCTTCGTTCACCCACAGCTCCACAGCTGCAAGAGAGTACTCGTTCGCAACAATAATGCTGTTGCACCACTACAACCAAAGTATCGCGGTCCTTACCCGATTTTGCTCAAACAACCAAAATACTTCATCATTATGCAAGGCGCTACACCGACATCAGTAAGCATAGACAGGTTAAAACCGTTTATCGAACCACCTGATCCTGAGAGCGTTCAACCTTCTACACACGTCTCAGGCTCCGTCTGCCCACAATCTCAATAACCTGCTTTGTATAACGCGTAATTAATTTTTTTAAACATTAACATTAACTATAAAATTTTTTTAACCTTTCGTTATTTTTAGTATTTGTCTCACGTGGCATAACCAGCTGTTCTTAGCTAACAATTGTGTAGCATTTTTGAACAGTTCTTTGGTATTATGCCATCTCTGAGGCAATGTTCGTGTACATAGTTTTATGCAGTTACCTTTGATTTTAATGTATATATTTTTACATTATAATGTATTTCTCACACATGACATCACACTGCCTATTTGGGTATGACCAGCTACTTAGAGCTAACGCTTTCGTGTAGCAACACTAAGTAGTGATCAGCTTCATATCATGGTACAGGCCACTTTCAATGCATATCTCAACTTTATCCATTGCACAAAGACCACTCTACAAATGTCATGACCACAACGTCGAGCACTCTAGCTCCTTTGGTCGTATACAAACACATTGACAACGATCCAACCTGCTTAGGTTTTTATCTTAAACCTGGCGAATTCAGAGGCGATTTACCTCGAAATCTTCACGCTGCGGCTCCAAAAACTTACACTGCTCTATTTTGCCTCACGTGCTATGACCGACCACTAGAGCTAACAATTTGTGTAGCAATTCCTAGTGGTTACCTTGCATCATATCATTGTTGAAGCAACCAACAAGCATATTTAAGTCCAGCACTTATGGTTCATCATATTTTTGCTTAACTTGGTTCGAGCACTGTCATGCATTTCTTATCTAGCCTCGCAGAGAGGAACTTTTTTTTCCTTTTTTTTCAGAGAGGAAAGTGTTGTAACGACACAAATTAATGGCCGACATATTGCGTAAATTAAATTCAATTTTATTTACGTTGCACCAATGAGAAAAAAGCGCAACTTGCCATTTAACCAATAGTGTGCAAGTAGGCATGGCATGCTATTTAAGCACGGCAATTGACCATGCAAGTCAGTTGTGGCATTTGCATTCTACCTGCTTCACGCGTGTGCGTTCTGTCGGCTGTCAATAACTTGGCTGGTGATTTGATTGTTTCACCAGCAACTAACTACATTCGTGACTCATCTTGTTGCGGTATACCGGAGAGACGAGCCAATTAAGTGCAGAACCTTCAGGACGCCATCCACAACGTGATTACAGCTCAACAACGGGAGCGACAACTCAACCAGTGTCCACCCAAGGCTCTAGGACATCTTCAAACTCTGAAGACTTCAAGAGAACGCATTACCATGCCCTCTTAAGGGCCCCCATATCAGTAACTAATCTCTATTCAGAGCACCTTAACCGAGTTTGTAACGTCGTACGGCATTTACTTGAAGCCGGGGCGTTTACAAGGTGTTTTATTAAATAAACACACCCTTGCGCAATACGCGAGGAACATGTGGTGGATTATAGTGTCATAGTGGATTTATTTCTCTCAATTGGATTATTCGCAGTATATGCAAGTGATTTACTGATCGCATCTAACTATACCTATCCGAATTTCACAGTACAATGGATAAATATAATTAAATAAGTTAAAACCTAAGCAAACAGTGAATTAATTATTTGTGAAGTTTTTTCATTGAAGTTTTTACACGATTTTGATCTATTTATCACCAGTGACAACTTTTACCAGTGACTTTATTCATATCATCACATATTTTCAATCGGTTATATGTATTAACCACAATTCAGACATTTATGAAAGAATAATTACTTGTGCCGTCTAGAGTACGGACAATTTTGTTTGACTGTCTTGTGTTTAAGATATTCAATTGTGTTAACAATATTTCAATTTATTGCCGTCTAGAGCACGGTCAATTTGGACTAACTATGAATTTACATGCAACGTTATTTATAATACATTTGTGATCATTCGTATTAGCATTCTCACATCTCCCATCGGAAAAGGCCGGGGATTGATCATAAAACGGATCTCAACAGCCGATACCAATAATATATAGGGAGAAAATAACCCCTCAAAACTCTTACAATCCAATAAATGTCGACTTCTCCAAAAATAATGTGACACTTGATTTGTATGACCTAAGAAAGTATTTGATAATACTAGGGCTGAGAATAAACATTAAAAAGACGAGAGCTCTAAAAATAGGTAATAGAAATGAATTTAATTATGCTTATTTTCATGATGCTCTGATTAATGATGTTTTTGAGATCAAACTTCAGCAAGAAATTAAGGATTTAGGCATAAATATTCAAAACACAGCTTCTGATTAGAGACATTTTGAAATGATAGTAAGCAGTGCTAAGAACAGATGGGCACTAATAAATGGAAATATCTTATCGAACGATATAAAATTTAAAATATATATAATTTGGATTATATCGATACTAGAATATGCTGGCGCTATTTGAAATCCATTAAAAAGGGCTTATCCGACAGGATAGAAGCTTTGCAAAGAAAAGTTGTGAAACAAGTTGGCCCTCTCACCTGCACTATATATGCCAGTAGATTACAGTTTGTATCATTGCAAAATTTATGGTTTCGGAGGGTGTGCAATTGCATAAAAGTTTTCCATTTGAACCAGTGGACTGGTTCCTATATGAATTCAATAATAAAAATTCATGAAGTTGGAACTAGATCTGGACATTGAGCGGTATCTCCTACTTTGGTGGGAAACGTTCCGTGGAATTTATACTCAATATAAAAAATTTAAAATCAATTGCCAAATAGGCTTAGAGAAACGCCTCCATCTAAGATGTCTTTTAAATTTTTACGTACTGAACTAGAAAAAATCTACAATCCAGCTGATATTTTTAATTTTGATAATGATAATACTTTCTCGTTGTTGAATAAAAGACAAGGATAATTGTAATTAGCAACATACCTCTTTAGATATTTATTTTCACGTTCTGTATTATTACAATTGAATTGTTATGCAGTACATCATCATGTTAGTCAACAATACATGTAATCAATTGCTAGTCATGATTATCAATTTTTGCATAATGCTACACTCGAATTATACCTTAATATTTCCTATTTCGATGATGAATCTATAATTATTTTTATAATCGATTATTGTACAAATGCGATTAATTAATAAGACCGTTCTTCTTCATAATAATTATTATAGCCGATTTTTGAGATGTTGATATATTGTACATTATAACTAGAGAAGACTACTTATTTATATGAGATTAATTGCACATATATATGTGATGTGATATTTTTTTATATTACACATTTTCCAAAATTAATATCTATTTGATGGAACATATGTGGATTGAATCCAAATAAAGATATTCTATTCTACTGTATTCTATTCACATAATGAGAACCCCATTGAAGCTTGATTCTCATTCCAAATTTCTTCTAATAGTCTAACCCTAAACTAACTTTTGGAAGTCCATCGTCAAGTAGTATGTATCTTTAAGCGTGTGTTTTTTGTATATATCAATAGAAATATGACATTTTACAAAAGATTTTATCAAAGCAGATTTCGATAGCGTGTCATTTTCTTAATTGCCGTTGAATACATTGCGTATATGAAGATTTTAAAACGGATAACTCGAATAATTTTGCTTACGGATAAGTAACATATGGCTGTGCAACGATGCAGAAAAAGCAAAATCCAGCACAAAGCAAAAACTAAAAAAATATTTTTAAATTCAGTATAGATATGCCTGAAACTGAAAACTATTGCAATTTTAAAAAAACATAAACATCATTTAAGAAACCGTTGGTAATTTTAAAATGTCCAAAATGTAAAAATAATTATTTTTTCTGTTGGAACGTTTTATTCTTCAAACGAACTCATGTTTTATATGCACGCTTATACATAAACGCATTCATCATTCTTGTATCTCTACTTATTTGGTGGAATATATTGGGATGAAACGTTTTTTCAAAATTTTGTAAAATGGCTTCGAGAAATGCCTCCGTCAAATATGTTAATATTGATTTTTTACGTATTAAACTTCGAAAAATATTCGAATCAATGTATAATTTGTATTTTGGTTAGATTAATCCTTTCTCGAGGTTAAACAAAAGACCACGAAAAATGCAATGACTAAAAGGATAAATTTATGTGACGTGACTTTCATTATCTATTGTACATTTTCTGATATTCTAATCTATTTGATGAAACATTTGTGGTTTTAATCCAAATAAAGATATTCTATTCTATTTAATTAAAATTAATTTCTCACCCAGGAAGCAAGGCGATTGTCAGACTTTTTACAGACCGTTTATGGTGTCACAGACTCAGGCAGAACGCTAAAAGATGTGTCTCCATATGTACCATATGCCAGAAAAATAAGGTCACACGGAAAACTCATTCTAAGTTACAACATTTCCAAACTACTTTTCACCTAGCCATCGTTTACATCGATATAGTTCATCTGACAAAAGTTCAAGGTTTCTGCTTCCTTTTATCTATGATTGATAGATTTACATGGTGGCCTGCGGCATTAACTCTTGGCACCATTTCTTCAGACAAAGTCACTAGCGGTTTTATCTCCGCACGGATTTTACATTATGGTGTTACCATTAAGGTCATCACTGATAGAGACATGCCTGTCATCGGATCGTTTCAAAACACCTTTGCGGTTCATTCAATGCATCTTAAGCCAGACGACTGCCTACCATCCCCAAATTAACGGTACGATAGACAGAATGCATAGGAAACTCAAAGCTGCTTCAACATCCTCGTCTATTAATGACATCTGGGTCGATGCACTACCTTTAGTTCTACTTGCCATGCTTTCTCGTACTCGTGAATCTATTAAAACGTCTGCGTCACAATTATTGTATGGCATGGAACTACGCCTGCCTAGTCAGCTTCCACGTCTACTAACCGCACCGGATGACCCACAAGACGAGGCTACTCGCCTCCGATTTTATTTCGGTAACATATCCGAACAGCAGCCGAGACATACTCATCGTCCAGTTTTCGTTCACCCGCAACTCCACAACTGCAAGAGGCACTCTTTCGTAACGACCCTGCAGTTTCAGCACTACAACTAAAGTATCGCGGTCCTTACCCGATTTTTCTTATATAGCCGAAATACTTCATTATCATACAAGTTGCGACACCTACATCGGTAAGCTTAGACAGGTTGAAACCGTTTATCAAACCGCCTCATCCTGTAAATATACAACCTTCTACACGCATCTCAGACTCTATCTGTCTACAATCTCAACCTAACACTAAAATGCTTTGCAAAACGCATAACTGATCATTTTTAAACTTAATTTTTCGTTATTCTACGTATCAAATTTTTGATTTTATGCGCACCACTTGCGCCCTATGTCACGTGACTTAACTCCTGTGGATCCGCATGATTCCGTAACTTTTCTCACACTCACTTGTCTCATGTCGTATAAACAGTTGTTCTTAGCTAACAACTGTGTAGCAATTTTGAACAGTGCTACGGTATTATGCCATTTCTGCGGCAATGTTTGAGAACACTTTCGTCATTACAATTTGTTTTTCATGTATATAGTATTTTTTTACATTGTAGTGTTGCAACGTATGGTCACATCTGAGCTCACACTGCCTATTTTGGTATGACCAGCCACTTATAGCTAACGCCTTGTGTAACAAAACTATGTAATCATTGTCTTCATATAATGCTACACGTCACTTTCAATTCATATCTCAAGTTCATCAGTTGCACTGTGACCACTCTACGAATATCATAACCACAACGTCGAGCACACACTAGCTACTTTGGTTGTAATAAAACACATTGACAGTGATCCAGCCTGCAAAGGTTTCAACTTAAACCTGGCAACTTCAGTGACAATCTTTAATGCAATCCTCACGCGGCGGCTCTCAAAACCTCACATTTTTCTATTCTGCCTCACTATTTATGACCAGTCACTACAGCTAGCAATTTGTGTAGCAATTCCTAGTGGTTATTTGGCATCATATCATTGTTGAAGCAACGAACATACACGCTCCAGCCTAGCATTTACGGTACATTTTTTAAAATAATCTGTGAGAAGAATAATAACCAGCTGCTTAACTAGGTACGAACTCTGCCCTACATTACATATCAAGCCTTGCCGATAGATTTTTTTTCTTTTTTTCAGATACGAAATTGATGTAACGGCTCAGAACAATTTGCCGACATATTGTCTAAGGGAAATTCAAATTTTGTTTACGCGGCACCAATTGAACATAAGCGAAATTTTCCGATAACTAATGACATGCGAGCTTTCGTTTTCAAAACTATATAAAGCCGGTGCATTTACCATGCTAATCTTTAGCACGTTTGCTATCTCCAGCTGCGCAATACGTGCGCTAGCTGCCTGACATCATATTCACTGTTTACCTACGCTGATTTCTGGACTTGCATCACTCTATGTCACCTAGTCACTTGTATTTCAGTCACGCCAATCGTGTTGCTGCACAACTAGTCATACAGATCGATCATCTATTTATCGGACCTCTACAAGTGCCAGCATCCACGGTGTTGTCGCTGATTTCAACAAGATAATAATGAGCCTTCACACAACAAATCACCTCTCTTGTTCCGACGCAACATCGAAGGAACACCAGCCAGTCAACCAGAGCCTGTCTCAAGTGTCTAGGTGTACTTCTAGACACTGAAACACTGCCTAACTTTCTTGGCATTTTTCGGAGAACGCAATAGCGGTTCTAAGATTCACCCACAGTAACTGTCTCCCATTATCCACGGGTCTTAACTCTTTCGTAACTTCGAACGGCATTTATATGCAGCCGTGGCTCTGGGCGCTACTGGTGATTTCTTTTACTCTCTCCACTTTACTGTCTACCTACGCCGACTTCTGGACATGCTTTTAACACACTATGGTATTTAGTACTTAGACTTCAGTCACGATAATCTTTTTGTTGCTGTACAACAAGTCAGACGTAATTAATTATCAATTAATCTTTTTTCTATATGTGCCAACATCCACGACGTTGCCGCAGATCTTCAACGAGAAAATTCTGAGCCCTAGAGCAGCAATTCACCACTCCGGTTTCCACAACTCTACTTATTCCGGTGCATCCACACGAAAGAACACCAACCAACAAGCTGGATCATAAAAATGTGTCTAGAAGATATTCAAGACACTACAGCACCACTTAACTTTCACAGAATTTGCCGGTGAACGCATTTCCAGCCATGATAAGGACCACCCAAAGTAAATGTTCTCAAACAATTTCATGTATTGTCTTCTCTTGTTACATCGCACGGCATTTACTTTCAGCCTTGACCTTTACAAATTTGGAAAGTGCCCCAGCATCTTGTAAATGCCGTTCGACGTTTCACATCGGTTATGTGCCAAGAAGGCTTAGAATAAGTACTGTCGGTGGCCCTTATGACGACCGTAATTGCGTTATGCAGCAAAGACCGCAACCTTGATTATAATAATTGTTATCACCACCCGCGAAACCAATGTTCGTTTAAATGCCGAGAAAGTTAGATAGTGAAGCAATGTCTAGAAGTACTCGTAAACGCTTGAGTCCAGCTCTCATTGACTAGCTGGTTTTCCTTCTGATGTGGCGTTGAAATCAGCGGCGAGAAACTGTGTAAAGGCTCTTTATTGTCTCGTTCAAAATATGAGACAACTCCGTGGTGACTGGCACACGTGGGTGTCTAATAAATAGATGTTGTCCCGTCTCACTAGTGGTGCAGCAAAAATATTGACGTGACTAGGTGACTCTGCTTGTGAAGCAAGTCCAAAAGTCAGCTTAGGTGAACTTTCAGTGTGACAGGAGACAGCACGTACACGTAGTTTGTAGCAGAAATCAAACGTGACTTCATGACAAGAATGGTAAATGCACCGTTCTTATATAACGTTAAAAACGAAAGCTGGCATGCCATTGGTTAACGCAAATTTTTGCTTGTTTAATTGGTATCGCGTAAATTATACTTCAATTTCTTTTAGGCAATATGTCGGCGTATGTTTCTTGAGCTGTTAAACATTATTTTACCGTAAACGCCCCGGCTTCAAGTAAATGCCGTACGACGTTACAAACTCGGTTAAGGTGCTCTGAATAGAGATTAGTTACTGATATGGGGGCCCTTAAGAGGGCCTGGTAATGCGTTCGCTTTAAGTCTTCAGAGTTGAAGATGTCCTAGAGCCTTGTGTGGACTCTGGTTGAGTTTTCGCTCCCGTGGTTGAGCTGTGATCGCGTTGTGGATGGTGTCCTGCAGGTCCTGCACTCAATTGGCTCGTCTCTCCGGTATCCCGCAACAAGATGAGTCACGGATGTAGTTAGTTGTTGGTGAAACGATCAAATCACCAGCGTAGGTATTGACAGCCGACAGAGCGCACACGTATTGACAGCCGACAGAACGCACACGCGTGAAGCAGGTAGACGGCAAATGACACAACTGACTTGCATGGTAAATTACCGTGCTTAAATAGCATGCAATATGTGTGCTTGCATACTATTGGTTAAACGTGGTTAAACGTGGTTAAACGGCAATTTGCTTTTTTCTCATTGGTGCAACGTAAATAGATTTGAATTTTATTTACGCAATATGTCACCGATTGATTTGTGTCGTTACAACACTTTCCTCTCTGAAAAAAAAAATATTCCTCTCTGCGAGGCTAGATAAGAAATGCATGACAAGTTAAGCAAAAATATGATGAACCATAAGTGCTGGGCTTAAATATGCTTGTTGGTTGCTTCAACAATGATATGATGCCAGGTAACCACTAGGAATTGCTACACAAATTGTTAGCTCTAGTGGACGGTCATACCACGTGAGGCAAAATAGAGCAGTGTAAGTTTTTGGAGCCGCAGCGTGAAGATTTCGAGGTAAATCGCCTCTGAATTTGCCAGGTTTAAGTTAAAACCTAAGCAGGTTGGATCGTCGTCAATGTGTTTGTATACGACCAAAGGAGCTAGAGTGCTCGACGTTGTGGTCATGACATTTGTAGAGTGGTCTTTGTGAAATAGATAAAGTTGAGATATGCATTGAAAGTGGCCTGTACCATGATATGAAGCTGATCACTACTTGGTGTTGCTACACGAAAGCGTTAGCTCTAAGTAGCTGGTCATACCAAAATAGGCAGTGTAATGTCATGTGTGAGAAATACATTATAATGTAAAAATATATACATTAAAATCAAGGTAATTGCATAAAAATATGTACACGAACATTGCCTCAGAGATGGCATAATACCAAAGAACTGTTCAAAAATGCTACACAATTGTTAGCTAAGAACAGGTGGTTATGCCACGTGAGACAAATACGAAAAATTAACGTAAATTTTATAGTTAAATGTTAATGTTTAAAAAAATTAATTACGCGTTATACAAAGCAGGTTGAGATTGTGGGCTAGGCGAGAAGTAGACCGAAAATGTTGCAACTTAGAACGAGTGTGTCGTGTGATCTTGTTTTTCTGACAAATAGCACAGTCTGAGACCCATCTTTTAACATTCTGTCTAAGTCTGTGACCCCAGAAACGATCTGTAAGAAGTCGGACAGTCGCTTGGCTTCCTGGGTGAGAAATTGAGTGAATTGAATCTAAAACTTTTCTCTGAAGGCTGGTCGGCTGAACTGGCTTGTTGGGCTGCGTACCCGTGAAGTAAACAATTGGTAAGCCTTCCCACAGACGGCATATGAACTTGGTTGTGTGACGGGCTATTGATCTTTGAATGTGAATGTCACCGCATTGTTCTGTTCGCAGGAGAGTTGGCGTTAGTGCAGGTTCACTTAGTGCCACGGAGTTGACAGTGATTGGTGACGGCGAAGGTGATTGTAGAGAGACGTCTGGCCTGAACAGGGCATCTGCAATGAAGTTCTGTTTGCCCTTGACGTGAAAGACGTCAAATTGCCATTCGCTTAGACGACAAAGCTGTCTTTCCACTCTGGCAGGGTACTTGGCGATAGATGAAGTTGCGTTTCGAAGTGCGCTAACTAGTGGTGCATGATCTGTGAAAACAACAAATCTACTACTGCCAATGATGCTGATAAAATGGCGCACTGCGTCGTGGATGGCGAGAAGTTCTCGACCGAAAGTATCGTACCTCGTTTCTACTGGTTGGAGATTACGCGAGTAGAAACTGATAGGCTTTCGAACTCCGTCGATCTCTTGTTACAAAGTGGCTCCAATAGCGAATTCAGAAGCATCTGTCGTGAGTAGAAATGGCTTTTCGAAATCTGGATGCGTTAGCATTGTGGCATTTGTTAACGAGTTGATGGCAAGTCGAAGTAATTCCTCGTCTTCGGATGACCAATCAATGATGGAATTCTTGCTCAGTCCTTTTCGGTTCCGCAGGTGCCTGCACAAAGGATAAAGTTGTTTTGAAAGGCACGGAAGGAACTTTTCGATAATAGTTTAGTACTCCTAGGATTTTTTGCAACTCGCTCACAGTCCTTGGTGACTTGATATTCTTGATTGAATTCGTCTTTGACGGCAACGGTTGAATACCTTGGAGCCGTGATACGATGCCCTAAGAAGTCGACGGATGAAGTTGCAATCTGCGTCTTGTCACAGTTGATCTTGAGTCCGTGGTTGGATAAGCGTGAGAGGACATTTCGTAGATGTTTCGCATGGAATTCTAGATCTGGACTGAATACCATAATGTCATCTAGATATGACATACAATAAGCAGAGTCGTCGCGAAGTATGTTGTCTATGAATCTTTGAAATGTCTGTGTAGCACACTTAAGTCCAAAAGGCATGTAAAGGTATTCAAAAAGGCCAAATGGAGTGATGACTGCAGTTTTCTCGATATCCTCTGGTGCTACCGGGATGTGATGGTACGATTGTCTGAGGTCAATCACTGAGAAGAAATTGCTGCCGTTGAGTTTTTCAAGTAATGTGTTGATATTTGGAATGGGATATGCATCAGATATTGTCACTGAATTTAGCTTACGGTAGTCTCCACAGGCTCTGTACGATCCGTTTGATTTTGAGACTAAGTGCAGTGGTGACGCCCATGAACTTTCGATGGTCTGATGATTCCCTCTTCCAAAAGCCTTGAGAATTCTTCTTGGGCAGCTTTAAGCTTAGCAGGGGCCAGTGGTCGCTTCTTGAGTGCAATAGGTTGTCCTTCTGTGACGATATGATGCATCGTGTTGGAGACTCGTAGCTCTGACTTGTTAAGATCGAAAATCGATTTGTAGTTTCGAAGAGCTGCTGATATCTCTGCTGAATGATGCACTAGGGTTGGCTGAAGCACATGTAACTCCAAACGCTCGGAGGCAAGTGTCCAAAAATTTTGCTCAAGTCCTGTGCAGGGGTCGATGATCTTTTGATTGGCAAGATCAACAATGAGCCGAAATTTTAGAAGGAAATCAAGGCCTATTATATTATGTGAGACTTTGGCAATGATGAAGTTGTGGGAAAATTCACGTCGTAGACCTATGTTGAGTGTGCGGTATTGGCAGCCATAAGTGGGTATGGGCTCGCCTGTAGCTGTTGCGAGAAGAACGCCTAGCGACATCTCGGCCATTGAATCACCTTTGAGAACTGAGACTGCCGCACCTGTGTCTGCGATGTACTCTTCGCCAGTTTTGAAATCAAGAAGGTGCAGAAGTTCGTTTGGCTGTTTTGCCGGGTCATGCAAACAGGTAGGCTGGTGATTACGACCGGCATTGTTTGTTTGGTTCTCTATGTGAAAAATTCGGCGGGGACGAAAAGAGTCGACAGGGATGTCGGATTGTAGTTGGCTTCTTCCCTGTAGCGCCGTTGATGCCGTTGATGTGCAGAAGGTACGGTCTTCTACTTCATGCGCCAGACGTTTCCCGATACTGATGCACCCTTGTGCCTGCGGTCTGTTGTCCTCTCCGTCAGCTGTGGAAATTGACACTCATTCGGAAATTCTTTGGAACGACAAAGACAAACTTGGCAAGCATAAAAAACTTCTGGTGGTTCTAACACCAGTTCTTTGGGGCATATTTATTAAATGATTGCGGAGACCTCGATCGCCGCCTACCATTATAATTTGACTTGGAAATGAATTTTGGTCAAGCATTCACATGATTTATCTCCGATTTGGTAATGGCCAATCCTTCTAGAACTTTGGCCATGTTCGCCTCTGTTCTCTCTAAGGAGGAGATTCTATCATCTTGCGGGGGTGAAGAAAAGGATGATGGATTCACTTTGGGTTCCAAAACCCTATATTCTAACTCACATCTCTCAGATAAGTCATCTATAGAGAGTGTTGGGAAGTTGTCTGGCAAATAGTTTTAATGTTTGTGGAAGATTGTTAATAAAAACAACCTTAGCCTCATGGTCAGAAATGTTGGTTTTATACCAACATTTCCGTAATTCCCTCAGTATTTCGATGGGGCCAAGGTTTGGCATGTCTAACTGTGCATATTTGTTTATTATCTGCTCAGTCTCTGTGGGCCCAAGCAAGGATTCTACTTCGTTTTGTAGACCCAACATGGGATTAGGTAGCTTCCTAATGGCCTCAAGCTTAGGATAAATCCGTCGCTGCAATTCAGAAGGTAGTTTAGCAAAAACCTTTGACGGTTTTTGATGACTGTCATAATCAGGAAACGGGGAGAAAGCGGAGTCTACGCGCATAAAAATAACTCACTATCTCCATCCCAAACAGGAACATCAATATCTAAAATTGGACCTGACATTTTAACAATCTTACGGGATCTTAAAAGCATAAATTTATAAGCAATATGAAAATGTATATATAAATTTATAAATATATAACGAAACGCTTACCCACAAACAGCTTCCACTGTTGCTTGATATTGTCCAGTACAAAAGGAAAAAACGAACAGAGGCCCCGATGGCCTTTGATGACTATGTATTATTATTTCAACACAGAACAGCGTCACTCCTTCCAAAAATTGAAATTGTCCTGTAGGGAAAACGAACAGAGGCCCCGTTGGCCTTTAGTGCCAATGAATTATTATTTTCAACAGCAAGAATAACACACTGCTTCAAAAATTTGAAATTTTCCTTTAGGGAAGACGAACACCACAAATTCACGAATATATGCCCAACAAAATTTCCAGAAAAACCTGGATCAGGGTAAAGAAAACGCAAATGTTAGTCGATTTATCCCAAACAAATGATGAAGGAAGTCAATTTATTTATACCCAAAAAAAATCAGAAAAATAATCAATATCCTGGCGCGGTCGCCAATTTTGTAAACGCCCCGGCTTCAAGTAAATGCCGTACGACGTTACAAACTTGGTTAAGGTGCTCTGAATAGAGATTAGTTACTGATATGGGGGCCCTTAAGAGGGCCTGGTAATGAGTTCGCTTTAAGTCTTCAGAGTTGAAGATGTCCTAGAGCCTTGGGTGGACTCTGGTTGAGTTTTCGCCCCCGTGGTTGAGCTGTGATCGCGTTTTGGCTGGTGTCCTGCAGGTCCTGCACTCAATTGGCTCGTCTCTCCGGTATCCCGCAACAAGATGAGTAGATACTGACAGCCGACAGAGCGCACATGTATTGACAACCGACAGAACGCACACGCGTGAAGCAGGTAGAAGGCAAATGCCACAACTGACTTGCATGGTAAATTACCGTGCTTAAATAGCATGCAATATGTGTACTTGCATACTATTGGTTAAACGTGGTTAGACGTGGTTAAACGGCAATTTGCTTTTTTCTCATTTGTGCAACGTAAATAAATTTGAATTTAATTTACGCAATATGTCGGCGATTGATTTGTGTCGTTACAATACTGCTTAAACGCCCAGCTAGGCACCGTACGACGAAACTCTCGGTTAAGGTGCTCTGAATAGAGATTAGTTACTGATATGGGGGTCTTAAGTGGGCCGGGCAATACGTTCGCTTGAAGTCTTCAGAGTTGAAGATGTCCTAGAGCCTTGGGTGGACTCTGGTTGAGTTTTTACTCCCGTGGTTGAGCTGTGATCGCGTTGTGTATGGTGTCCTGTAGGTCCTGCACTCAATTGGCTCGTCTCTCCGGTATCCCGCATCAAGATGAGTAGGTATTGACAGCCGACAGAGCGCACACGTATTGACAGCCGACAGAACGCACACACGTGAAGCAGGTAGAAGGTAAATGCCACAACTCACTTGCATAGTAAATTACCGTGCTTAAATAGCATGCAATATGGCCTTGCATACAGTAGTTAAACGTGGTTAAACGATGGTTAAGCAGCTTAATTTGCTTTTTCTCATTGGATTGCAACGTAAATAAATTTGAATTTAGTACACCAATATGTCGGCGATTGATTTATTGATAGTTACAACACTTTCCTCTCTGAAAAAAAATATTCTCTCTGCGAGGCTAGATAAAGAAATGCATGAAGAGTTGAACCAAGTTAAGCAAAAATAAGTGAACAAGTGCTGGGCTTAAAATATGCTTGTTGGTTGCTTCAACAATGATATGATGCCAGGTAACCACTAGGAATTGCTACACAAATTGTTAGCTCTAGTGGACGGTCATAGCACGTGAGGCAAAATAGAGCAGTGTAAGTTTTGGGAGCCGCAGCGTGAAGATTTCGAGGTAAATCGCCTCTGAATTTGCCAGGTTTAAGTTAAAAACCTAAGCAGGTTGGATCGTTGTCAATGTGTTTGTATACGACCAAAGGAGCTAGAGTGCTCGACGTTGTAGCTCATGACATTTGTAGAGTGGTCTTTGTGTGATAAAGTTGAGATATGCATTGAAAGTGGCCTGCCATGATATGAGCTGATAACTGCAGGTGTTGCTACACGAAAGCGTTAGCTCTAAGTAGCTGGTCATACCAAAATAGATAGTGTAATGTCATGTGTGAGAAATACATTATAATGTAAAAATATATACATTAAAATCAAAGGTAACTGCATAGAAATATTTACACGAACATTGCCTCAGAGATTGCATAATACCAAAGAATTGTTCAAAAATACTACACAATTGTTAACTAAGAACAGCTGGTTATGTCACGTGAGACAAATACGAAAAATAACAATAGGGTTAAAAAAAATTTTATAGTTAAATATTAATGTTTAAAAAAAATTAGTACACGTTGCTAAAGCAGGTTATTGTGGGCAGACGGAGCCTGAGACGTGTGTAGAAGGTTGAACACTCTCAGGATCAGGTGGTTGGATAAACGGTTTCAACCTGTCTATACTTACTGATGTCGGTGTAGCGCCTTGCATAATGATGAAGTATTTTGTCTGTCTGAGTAAAATCGGGTAAGGACCGCGATACTTTGTTTGTAGTGGTGCAACAGCATTATTGTTACGAACGAGTACTCTCTTGCAGCTGTGGAGCTGTGGGTGAACGAAGACTGGACGAGGCGTGTGTCTCGGCTGCTGTTCGGCCATGTTACCGAAATGATGAGACCGAAGGCGGGTAGCGTCGTTGTGGAATCATCAGTGCAGGTAGTAGACATTGGGAGCTGACCCGGCAGGCGAGATCCATACCATATAAGGTTGTGACGCAGACGTTTTAATGGATTCACGAGTACGGGAACGCATGGCCAGCAGAACTAAAGGTAGTGCATCGACCCAGTTGCCATTAATGGACGAGGATGCTAAAGCTGCTTTGAGTTCTCTATGCATTCTCTCTACCATGCCATTAGCTTGGGGATGGTAGGCAGTCGTCTGGCGTAAGATGCATCCCATGTACCGCAAGGTGGTTTGAAACGATCAGATGAGAAGCAAGTGCCTCTGTCCGTGATGACCTCATTGGGAACACCATAATTGGATATCCATGCAGAGATAAAACCGTTAGTTACTTCGTCTGAAATGGTGCCAAGAGGTAATGCCGCAGGCCACCGTGTAAATCTATCGATCTAGTTAAGAAGGTAGCTGAAACCTTGAACCTTTGTCAGATGAACTATGTCGATGTGGACGATGGCTAGGCGAGAAGTAGACCGAAAATGTTGCAACCTAGAACGAGTGTGTCGTGTGATCTTGTTTTTCTGACAAATTGCACACTCTGAGACCCATCGTTTAACATTCTGCCTAAGTCTGTGACCCCAGAAACGATCTGTAAGAAGTCGGACAGTCGCTTGGCTTCCTGGGTGAGAAATTGAGTGAATTGAATCGAAAACCTTCCTCTGAAGGCTGGTCAGCAGAACTGGCTTGTTGGGCTGCGTACCCGTGAAGTAAACAATTGGTAAGCCTTCCCACAGACGGCATATGAACTTGGTTGGGTGACGGGCTATTGATCTTTGAATGTGAATGTCACCGCGTTGTTCAGTTCGCAGGAGAGTTGGCGTTAGTGCAGGTTCACTGAGTGCCACGGAGTTGACAGTGAATGGTGACGGCGAAGGTGGTTGTAGAGAGACGTCTGGCCTAGACAGGGCATCTGCAATGAAGTTCTGTTTGCCCTTGACGTGAAAGACGTCAAATTGCCATTCGCTTAGACGAGAAAGCTGTCTTTCCACTCTGGCAGGGTACTTGGCGATAGATGAAGTTGCGTTTCGAAGTGCGCTAACTAGTGGTGCATGATCTGTGAAAACAACAAATCTGCTACTGCCAATAATGCTGATAAAATGGCGCACTGCGTCGTGGATGGCGAGAAGTTCTCGGCCGAAAGTGTCGTACCTCGTTTCTACTGGTTGGAGAGTACGCGAGTAGAAACTGATAGGCTTCCGAACTCCGTCGATCTCTTGTTCCAAAGTGGCTCCAATAGCGAATTCAGAAGCATCTGTCGTGAGTAGAAATGGCTTTTCGAAATCTGGATGCGTTAGCATTGTGGCATTTGCTAACGAGTTGATGGCAAGTCGAAGTAATTCCTCGTCTTCGGATGACCAGGCAATGATGGAATTCTTGCTAAGTCCTTTTCGATTCCGCAGGTGCCTGCACAAAGGATAAAGTTGTTTTGAAAGGCCTGGAAGGAACTTGCGATAATAGTTTAGTACTCCCAGGATTTTCTGCAAATCGCTCAAAGTCCTTGGTGACTTGATATTCTTGATTGAATTCGTCTTTGACGGCAACGGTTGAATACCTTGGGCCGTGATACGATGCCCTAAGAAGTCGACGGATGAAGTTGCAATCTGCGTCTTGTCACAGTTGATCTTGAGTCCGTGGTTGGATAAGCGTGAGAGGACATTTCGTAGATGTTTCGCATGAGATTCTAGATCTGGACTGAATACCATAATGTCATCTAGATATGACATACAATAAGCAGAGTCGTCGCGAAGTATGTTGTCTATGAATCTTTGAAATGTCTGTGTAGCACACTTAAGTCCAAAAGGCATGTAAAGGTATTCGAAAAGGCCAAATGGAGTGATGACTGCAGTTTTCTCGATATCCTCTGGTGCTACCGGTATGTGATGGTACGCTTGTCTGAGGTCAATCACTGAGAAGAAATTGCTGCCGTTGAGTTTTTCAAGTAATGTGTTGATATTTGGAATAGGATATGCATCAGATTTTGTCACTGAATTTAGCTTACGGTAGTCTCCACAGGCTCTGTACGATCCGTTTGATTTTGAGACTAAGTGCAATGGTGACGCCCATGAACTTTTCGATGGTCTGATGATTCCCTCTTCCAAAAGCCTTGAGAATTCTTCTTGTGCAGCTTTCAGCTTAGCAGGAGCCAGTGGTCGCTTCTTGAGTGCAATAGGTTGTCCTTCTGTGACGATGTGATGCATCGTGTTGGAGACTCACAGATCGGATTTGTTAAGATCGAAAAGCGATTTGTATTTTCGAAGAGCTGCTGATATCTCTGCTGAATGATGCACTGGGGTTGGTTGAATGACCTGTAACTCCAAACGCTCGGAGGCAAGTGTCCAAAAGCTTTGTTCAAGTCCGGTGGAGGGGTCGATGATCTTTTGATTGGCAAGATCAACAATGAGCCGAAATTTTAGAAGGAAATCAAGGCCTATTATATTATGTGAGACCTTGGCAATGATGAAGTTGTGGGAAAATTCACGTCGTAGACCTATGTTGAGTGTGCGGTATTGGCAGCCATAAGTTGGTATGGGCTCGCCTGTAGCTGTTGCGAGAAGAACGCCTAGCGACATCTCGGCCATTGAATCACCTTTGAGAACTGAGACTGCCGCACCTGTGTCTACGATGAACTCTTCGCCAGTTTTGAAATCAAGAAGGTGCAGAAGTTCGTTGGGCTGTTTGGCCGGGTCATGCAAACAAGTAGGCTGGTGATTGCGACCGGCATTGTCTGTTTGGTTCTCTATGTGAAAAATTCGGCGTGGACGAAAAGAGTCGACAGGGATGTCGGATTGTAGTTGGCTTCTTCCCTGTAGCGCCGTTGATGCCGTTGATGTGCAGAAAGTACGGTCTTCTACTTCCTGCGCCAGACGTTTCCCGATACTGATGCACCCTTGTGCCTGCGGTCTGTTGTCCTCTCCGTCAGCTGTGGAAATTGACACTCATTCGGAAATTCTTCGGAACGACAAAGACAAACTTGGCAAGCATAAAAAACTTCTGGTGGTTATAACACCAGTTCTTTGGAGCATATTTATTAAATGATTGCGGAGATCTCGATCGCCGCCTACCATTATAATTTGACTTGGAAACGAATTTTGGTCGAGCATTCACATGATTTATCTCCGATTTGGTAATGGCCAATCCTTCTAGAACTTTGGCCATGTTCGCCACTGTTCTCTCTAAGGAGGAGATTCTATCATCTTGCGGGGGTGAAGAAAAGGATGATGGATTCACTTTGGGTTCCAAAACCCTATATTCTAACTCACATCTCTCAGATAAGTCATCTATAGAGAGAGTGTTGGGGAGCTGTCTGGCAAAGAGTTTTAATGTTTGGGGAAGATTGTTAATAAAAACAACCTTAGCCTCATGGTCAGAAATGTTGGTTTTATACCAACGTTTCCGTAATTCCCTCAGTATTTCTATGGGGCCAAGATTTGGCATATCTAACTGCGCATATTTGTTTATTATCTGCTCAGTTTCCGTGGGTCCAAGCAAGGATTCTACCTCGTTTTGTAGGCCCAAAATGGGATTAGGTAGCTTCCTAATGGCCTCAAGCTTAGGATAAATCCGTCGCTGCAATTCAGAAGGTAGTTTAGCAAAAACCTTCGACAGTTTTTGATGACTGTCATAATCAGGAAACGGGGAGAAAGCGGAGTCTACGCGCATAAAAAATAACTCACTATCTCCATCCCAAACAGGAACATCAATATCTAAAATTGGACCTGACATTTTAACAATCTTACGGGATCTTAAAAGCATAAATTTATAAGCAATATGAAAATGTATGTATAAATGTATAAATATATAACGAAACGCTTACCCACAAACAGCTTCCACTGTTGCTTGATTGTCCAGTACAAAGGAAAAAACGAACAGAAGCCCCGATGGCCTTTGATGACAATGTTATTATTTCAACCTGAACAGCGTCCTCTTCCAAAATTGAAATTGTCCCAGGAAGCACCGTTGGCTCTTAAGTGCCAATGAATTATTATTTTCAACAGCAAGAATAACACACTGCTTCCAAAATTTGAAATCATCCTTTAGGGGAGACGAACACCACAAATTCACGAATATATACCCAACAGAAAAACAGGATCAGGGTAAAGAAAACGCAAATGTTAGTCGATTCATCCCAAACAAATGAAGAAGAAAGTCAATTTATTTATACCCAAAAAAAATCAGATAAATAATCAATATCCTGGCGCGGTCGCCAATTTTGTAAACGCCCCGGCTTCAAGTAAATGCCGTACGACGTTACAAACTCGGTTAAGGTGCTCTGAATAGAGATTAGTTACTGATATGGGGGCCCTTAAGAGGGCCGGGTAATGCGTTCGCTTTAAGTATTCTGCGTTGAAGATGTCCTAGAGCCTTGGGTGGACTCTGGTTGATTTGTTGCTCCCGTGGTTGAGCTGTGATCGTGTTGTGGATGGTGTCCTGCAGGTCCTGCACTCAATTGGCTCGTCTCTCCGGTATCCCGCAACAAGATGAGTAGATACTGACAGCCGACAGAGCGCACACGTATTGACAACCGACAGAACGCACACGCGTGAAGCAGGTAGAAGGCAAATGCCACAACTGACTTGCATGGTAAATTACCGTGCTTAAATAGCATGCAATATGTGTACTTGCACACTATTGGTTAAACGTGGTTAAACGTGGTTAAACGGCAATTTGCTTTTTTCTCATTGGTGCAACGTAAATAAATTTGAATTTAATTTACGCAATATGTCGGCGATTGATTTGTGTCGTTACAACACTGTAAACGCCCCGGCTTCAAGTAAATGCCGTACGACGTTACAAACTCGGTTAAGGTGCTCTGAATAGAGATTAGTTACTGATATGGGGGCCCTTAAGAGGGCCGGGTAATGCGTTCGCTTTAAGTCTTCAGCGTTGAAGATGTCCTAGAGCCTTGGGTGGACTCTGGTTGATTTGTTGCTCCCGTGGTTGAGCTGTGATCGTGTTGTGGATGGTGTCCTGCAGGTCCTGCACTCAATTGGCTCGTCTCTCCGGTATCCCGCAACAAGATGAGTAGGTACTGACAGCCGACAGAGCGCACACGTATTGACAACCGACAGAACGCACACGCGTGAAGCAGGTAGAAGGCAAATGCCACAACTGACTTGCATGGTAAATTACCGTGCTTAAATAGCATGCAATATGTGTACTTGCATACTATTGGTTAAACGTGGTTAGACGTGGTTAAACGGCAATTTGCTTTTTTCTCATTGGTGCAACGTAAATAAATTTGAATTTAATTTACGCAATATGTCGGCGATTGATTTGTGTCGTAACAACACTTTCCTCTCTGAAAAAAAAGAATATTCCTCTCTGCGAGGCTAGATAAGAAATGCATGACAGAGTTCGAACCAAGTTAAGCAAAAATATGATGAACCATAAGTGCTGGGCTTAAATATGCTTGTTGGTTGCTTCAACAATGATATGATGCCAGGTAACCACTAGGAATTGCTACACAAATTGTTAGCTCTAGTGGACGGTCATAGCACGTGAGGCAAAAATAGAGCAATGTAAGTTTTTGGAGCCGCAGCGTGAAGATTTCGAGGTAAATCGCCTCTGAATTTGCCAGGTTTAAGTTAAAAACCTAAGCAGGTTGGATCGTTGTCAATGTGTTTGTATACGACCAAAGGAGCTAGAGTGCTCGACGTTGTGGTCATGACATTTGTAGAGTGGTCTTTGTGAAATAGATAAAGTTGAGATATGCATTGAAAGTGGCCTGTACCATGATATGAAGCTGATCACTACTTAGTGTTGCTACACAAAAGCGTTAGCTCTAAGTAGCTGGTCATACCAAAATAGGCAGTGTAATGTCATGTGTGAGAAATACATTATAATGTAAAATATATATACATTAAAATCAAAGGTAATTGCATAAAAATATGTACACGAACATTGCCTCAGAGATGGCATAATACCAAAGAACTGTTCAAAAATGCTACACAATTGTTAGCTAAGAACAGCTGGTTATGCCACGTGAGACAAATACGAAAATTAACGTAAGGTTAAAAAAAATTTTATAGTTAAATATTAATGTTTAAAAAAAATTAATTACGCGTTATACAAAGCAGGTTGAGATTGTGGGCAGACGGAGCCTGAGACGTGTGTAGAAGGTTGAACGCTCTCAGGATCAGGTGGTTCGATAAACGGTTTTAACCTGTCTATGCTTACTGATGTCGGTGTAGCGCCTTGCATAATGATGAAGTATTTTGGCTGTCTTAGTAAAATCGGGTAAGGACCGCGATACTTGGGTTGTAGTGGTGCAACAGCAGTATTGTTGCGAACGAGTACTCTCTTGCAGCTGTGGAGCTGTGGGTGAACGAAGACTGGACGAGGCGTGTGTCTCGGCTGCTGTTCGGACATGTTACCGAAATGAAGTCGAAGGCGGGTAGCTTCGTCTTGTGGGTCATCTTGTGCCGGTAGTAGACGTGGGAGCTGACTAGGCAGGCGTAGATCCATGCCATACAAGAGTTGTGACGCAGACGTTTTAATGGATTCTCGAGTACGAGAACGCATGGCCAGCAGAACTAAAGGTAGTGCATCGACCCAGTTGCCATTAATGGACGAGGATGCTAAAGCTGCTTTGAGTTCCCTATGCATTCTCTCTACCATGCCATTAGCTTGGGGATGGTAGGCAGTCGTCTGGCGTAAGATGCATCCCATGTACCGCAAGGTGGTTTTGAAACGATCAGATGAGAAGCAAGTGCCTCTGTCCGTGATGACCTCATTGGGAACACCGTAATTGGATATCCATGCAGAGATAAAACCGTTAGTTACTTCGTCTGCAGAAATGGTGCCAAGAGGTAATGCCGCAGGCCACCGTGTAAATCTATCGATCATAGTTAGAAGGTAGCTGAAACCTTGAACCTTTGTCAGATGAACTATGTCGATGTGGACGATGGCTAGGCGAGAAGTAGACCGAAAATTTTGCAACTTAGAACGAGTGTGTCGTGTGATCTTGTTTTTCTGACAAATTGCACACTCTGAGACCCATCGTTTAACATTCTGCCTAAGTCTGTGACCCCAGAAACGATCTGTAAGAAGTCGGACAGTCGCTTGGCTTCCTGGGTGAGAAATTGAGTGAATTGAATCGAAAAACTTCTCTGAAGGCTGGTCGGCAGAACTGGCTTGTTGCTGCACACGGAAGTAAACAATTGGTAGCCTTCCCACAGACGGCATATGAACTTGGTTGGGTGACGGGCTATTGATCTTTGAATGTGAATGTCACCGCGTTGTTCAGTTCGCAGGAGAGTTGGCGTTAGTGCAGGTTCACTGAGTGCCACGGAGTTGACAGTGAATGGTGACGGCGAAGGTGGTTGTAGAGAGACGTCTGGCCTAGACAGGGCATCTGCAATGAAGTTCTGTTTGCCCTTGACGTGAAAGACGTCAAATTGCCATTCGCTTAGACGAGAAAGCTGTCTTTCCACTCTGGCAGGGTACTTGGCGATAGATGAAGTTGCGTTTCGAAGTGCGCTAACTAGTGGTGCATGATCTGTGAAAACAACAAATCTGCTACTGCCAATAATGCTGATAAAATGGCGCACTGCGTCGTGGATGGCGAGAAGTTCTCGGCCGAAAGTGTCGTACCTCGTTTCTACTGGTTGGAGAGTACGCGAGTAGAAACTGATAGGCTTCCGAACTCCGTCGATCTCTTGTTCCAAAGTGGCTCCAATAGCGAATTCAGAAGCATCTGTCGTGAGTAGAAATGGCTTTTCAAAATCTGGATGCGTTAGCATTGTGGCATTTGCTAACGAGTTGATGGCAAGTCGAAGTAATTCCTCGTCTTCGGATGACCAAGCAATGATGGAATTCTTGCTAAGTCCTTTTCGGTTCCGCAGGTGCCTGCACAAAGGATAAAGTTGTTTTGAAAGGCCTGGAAGGAACTTGCGATAATAGTTTAGTACTCCCAGGATTTTCTGCAAATCGCTCAAAGTCCTTGGTGACTTGATATTCTTGATTGAATTCGTCTTTGACGGCAACGGTTGAATACCTTGGGCGTGATACGATGCCCTAAGAAGTCGACGGATGAAGTTGCAATCTGCGTCTTGTCACAGTTGATCTTGAGTCCGTGGTTGGATAAGCGTGAGAGGACATTTCGTAGATGTTTCGCATGAGATTCTAGATCTGGACTGAATACCATAATGTCATCGAGATATGACATACAATAAGCAGAGTCGTCGCGAAGTATGTTGTCTATGAATCTTTGAAATGTCTGTGTAGCACACTTAAGTCCAAAAGGCATGTAAAGGTATTCGAAAAGGCCAAATGGAGTGATGACAGCAGTTTTCTCGATATCCTCTGGTGCTACCGGGATGTGATGGTAGGCTTGTCTAAGGTCAATTACTGAGAAGAAATTGCTGCCGTTGAGTTTTTCAAGTAATGTGTTGATATTTGGAATAGGATATGCATCAGATTTTGTCACTGAATTTAGCTTACGGTAGTCTCCACAGGCTCTGTACGATCCGTTTGATTTTGAGACTAAGTGCAATGGTGACGCCCATGAACTTTTCGATGGTCTGATGATTCCCTCTTCCAAAAGCCTTGAGAATTCTTCTTGTGCAGCTTTCAGCTTAGCAGGAGCCAGTGGTCGCTTCTTGAGTGCAATAGGTTGTCCTTCTGTGACGATGTGATGCATCGTGTTGGAGACTCGCAGATCGGATTTGTTAAGATCGAAAAGCGATTTGTATTTTCGAAGAGCTGCTGATATCTCTGCTGAATGATGCACTGGGGTTGGTTGAATGACCTGTAACTCCAAACGCTCGGAGGCAAGTGTCCAAAAGCTTTGTTCAAGTCCGGTGGAGGGGTCGATGATCTTTTGATTGGCAAGATCAACAATGAGCCGAAATTTTAGAAGGAAATCAAGGCCTATTATATTATGTGAGACCTTGGCAATGATGAAGTTGTGGGAAAATTCACGTCGTAGACCTATGTTGAGTGTGCGGTATTGGCAGCCATAAGTTGGTATGGGCTCGCCTGTAGCTGTTGCGAGAAGAACGCCTAGCGACATCTCGGCCATTGAATCACCTTTGAGAACTGAGACTGCCGCACCTGTGTCTACGATGTACTCTTCGCCAGTTTTGAAATCAAGAAGGTGCAGAAGTTCGTTTGGCTGTTTGGCCGGGTCATGCAAACAAGTAGGCTGGTGATAGCGACCGGCATTGTCTGTTTGGTTCTCTATGTGAAAAATTCGGCGTGGACGAAAAGAGTCGACAGGGATGTCGGATTGTAGTTGGCTTCTTCCCTGTAGCGCCGTTGATGCCGTTGATGTGCAGAAAGTACGGTCTTCTACTTCCTGCGCCAGACGTTTCCCGATACTGATGCACCCTTGTGCCTGCGGTCTGTTGTCCTCTCCGTCAGCTGTGGAAATTGACACTCATTCGGAAATTCTTCGGAACGACAAAGACAAACTTGGCAAGCATAAAAAACTTCTGGTGGTTATAACACCAGTTCTTTGGAGCATATTTATTAAATGATTGCGGAGATCTCGATCGCCGCCTACCATTATAATTTGACTTGGAAACGAATTTTGGTCGAGTATTCACATGATTTATCTCCGATTTGGTAATGGCCAATCCTTCTAGAACTTTGGCCATGTTCGCCACTGTTCTCTCTTAGGAGGAGATTCTATCATCTTGCGGGGGTGAAGAAAAGGATGATGGATTCACTTTGGGTTCCAAAACCCTATATTCTAACTCACATCTCTCAGATAAGTCATCTATAGAGAGAGTGTTGGGGAGCTGTCTGGCAAAGAGTTTTAATGTTTGGGGAAGATTGTTAATAAAAACAACCTTAGCCTCATGGTCAGAAATGTTGGTTTTATACCAACGTTTCCGTAATTCCCTCAGTATTTCTATGGGGCCAAGATTTGGCATATCTAACTGCGCATATTTGTTTATTATCTGCTCAGTTTCCGTGGGTCCAAGCAAGGATTCTACCTCGTTTTGTAGGCCCAAAATGGGATTAGGTAGCTTCCTAATGGCCTCAAGCTTAGGATAAATCCGTCGCTGCAATTCAGAAGGTAGTTTAGCAAAAACCTTTGACAGTTTTTGATGACTGTCATAATCAGGAAACGGGGAGAAAGCGGAGTCTACGCGCATAAAAAATAACTCACTATCTCCATCCCAAACAGGAACATCAATATCTAAAATTGGACCTGACATTTTAACAATCTTACGGGATCTTAAAAGCATAAATTTATAAGCAATATGAAAATGTATATATAAATGTATAAATATATAACGAAACGCTTACCCACAAACAGCTTCCACTGTTGCTTGATATTGTCCAGTACAAAAGGAAAAAACGAACAGAGGCCCCGATGGCCTTTGATGACAATGTATTATTATTTCAACACAGAACAGCGTCACTCCTTCCAAAAATTGAAATTGTCCCGTAGGGAAGACGAACAAGGGCCCGTTGGCTCTTAAGTGCCAATGAATTATTATTTTCAACAGCAAGAATAACACACTGCTTCCAAAATTTGAAATCTTCCTTTAGGGAAGACGAACACCACAAATTCACGAATATATACCCAACAGAAAAACAGGATCAGGGTAAAGAAAACGCAAATGTTAGTCGATTCATCCCAAACAAATGAAGAAGAAAGTCAATTTATTTATACCCAAAAAAAATCAGATAAATAATCAATATCCTGGCGCGGTCGCCAATTTTGTAAACGCCCCGGCTTCAAGTAAATGCCGTACGACGTTACAAACTCGGTTAAGGTGCTCTGAATAGAGATTAGTTACTGATATGGGGGCCCTTAAGAGGGCCGGGTAATGCGTTCGCTTTAAGTCTTCAGCGTTGAAGATGTCCTAGAGCCTTGGGTGGACTCTGGTTGATTTGTTGCTCCCGTGGTTGAGCTGTGATCGTGTTGTGGATGGTGTCCTGCAGGTCCTGCACTCAATTGGCTCGTCTCTCCGGTATCCCGCAACAAGATGAGTAGGATACTGACAGCCGACAGAGCGCACACGTATTGACAACCGACAGAACGCACACGCGTGAAGCAGGTAGAAGGCAAATGCCACAACTGACTTGCATGGTAAATTACCGTGCTTAAATAGCATGCAATATGTGTACTTGCATACTATTGGTTAAACGTGGTTAGACGTGGTTAAACGGCAATTTGCTTTTTTCTCATTGGTGCAACGTAAATAAATTTGAATTTAATTTACGCAATATGTCGGCGATTGATTTGTGTCGTTACAACACTTTCCTCTCTGAAAAAAAGAAAGAATATTCCTCTCTGCGAGGCTAGATAAGAAATGCATGACAGAGTTCGAACCAAGTTAAGCAAAAAATATGATGAACCATAAGTGCTGGGCTTAAATATGCTTGTTGGTTGCTTCAACAATGATATGATGCCAGGTAACCACTAGGAATTGCTACACAAATTGTTAGCTCTAGTGGACGGTCATAGCACGTGAGGCAAAATAGAGCAGTGTAAGTTTTGGAGCCGCAGCGTGAAGATTTCGAGGTAAATCGCCTCTGAATTTGCCAGGTTTAAGATTAAAACCTAAGCAGGTTGGATCGTTGTCAATGTGTTTGTATACGACCAAAGGAGCTAGAGTGCTCGACGTTGTAGTCATGACATTTGTAGAGTGGTCTTTCTGAAATAGATAAAGTTGAGATATGCATTGAAAGTGGCCTGTACCATGATATGAAGCTGATCACTACTTAGTGTTGCTACACAAAGCGTTAGCTCTAAGTAGCTGGTCATACCAAAATAGGCAGTGTAATGTCATGTGTGAGAAATACATTATAATGTAAAATATATATACATTAAAATCAAAGGTAATTGCATAAAAATATGTACACGAACATTGCCTCAGAGATGGCATAATACCAAAGAACTGTTCAAAAATGCTACACAATTGTTAGCTAAGAACAGCTGGTTATGCCACGTGAGACAAATACGAAAAATAACGTAAGGTTAAAAAAAATTTTATAGTTAATGTTAATGTTTAAAAAAAATTAATTACGCGTTATACAAAGCAGGTTATTGAGATTGTGGGCAGACGGAGCCTGAGACGTGTGTAGAAGGTTGAACGCTCTCAGGATCAGGTGGTTCGATAAACGGTTTTAACCTGTCTATGCTTACTGATGTCGGTGTAGCGCCTTGCATAATGATGAAGTATTTTGGCTGTTTTAATAAAATCGGGTAAGGACCGCGATACTTGGGTTGTAGTGGTGCAACAGCAGTATTGTTGCGAACGAGTACTCTCTTGCAGCTGTGGAGCTGTGGGTGAACGAAGACTGGACGAGGCGTGTGTCTCGGCTGCTGTTCGGACATGTTACCGAAATGAAGTCGAAGGCGGGTAGCTTCGTTTTGTGGGTCATCTTGTGCCGGTAGTAGACGTGGGAGCTGACTAGGCAGGCGTAGATCCATGCCATACAAGAGTTGTGATGCAGACGTTTTAATGGATTCTCGAGTACGAGAACGCATGGCCAGCAGAACTAAAGGTAGTGCATCGATCCAGTTGCCATTAATGGACGAGGATGCTAAAGCTGCTTTGAGTTCCCTATGCATTCTCTCTACCATGCCATTAGCTTGGGGATGGTAGGCAGTCGTCTGGCGTAAGATGCATCCCATGTACCGCAAGGTGGTTTTGAAAAGATCAGATGAGAAGCAAGTGCCTCTGTCCGTGATGACCTCATTGGGAACACCGTAATTGGATATCCATGCAGAGATAAAACCGTTAGTTACTTCGTCTGCAGAAATGGTGCCAAGAGGTAATGCCGCAGGCCACCGTGTAAATCTATCGATCATAGTTAGAAGGTAGCTGAAACCTTGAACCTTTGTCAGATGAACTATGTCGATGTGGACGATGGCTAGGCGAGAAGTAGACCGAAAATGTTGCAACTTAGAACGGGTGTGTCGTGTGATCTTGTTTTTCTGACAAATTGCACACTCTGAGACCCATCGTTTAACATTCTGCCTAAGTCTGTGACCCCAGAAACGATCTGTAAGAAGTCGGACAGTCGCTTGGCTTCCTGGGTGAGAAATTGAGTGAATTGAATCGAAAACCTTCCTCTGAAGGCTGGTCGGCAGAACTGGCTTGTTGGGCTGCGTACCCGTGAAGTAAACAATTGGTAAGCCTTCCCACAGACGGCATATGAACTTGGTTGGGTGACGGGCTATTGATCTTTGAATGTGAATGTCACCGCGTTGTTCAGTTCGCAGGAGAGTTGGCGTTAGTGCAGGTTCACTGAGTGCCACGGAGTTGACAGTGAATGGTGACGGTGAAGGTGGTTGTAGAGAGACGTCTGGCCTAGACAGGGCATCTGCAATGAAGTTCTGTTTGCCCTTGACGTGAAAGACGTCAAATTGCCATTCGCTTAGACGAGAAAGCTGTCTTTCCACTCTGGCAGGGTACTTGGCGATAGATGAAGTTGCGTTTCGAAGTGCGCTAACTAGTGGTGCATGATCTGTGAAAACAACAAATCTGCTACTGCCAATAATGCTGATAAAATGGCGCACTGCGTCGTGGATGGCGAGAAGTTCTCGGCCGAGAGTCATCGTACCTCGTTTCTACTGTGGTTGCGGAGAGTACGCGAGTAGAAACTGATAGGCTTCCGAACTCCGTCGATCTCTTGTTCAAAAGTGGCTCCAATTCAGGACTACTTCTTAATTTCTTATCAAATCACCCATATGGAATGAAAATAGGCATTCTTAAATCCATGATATTAAGAAGTCTTAGAATAGTGGATATAGAAAATAGAGATAAGAAAATGAGGAGATTAAAAGAAATATTCAAACTAAATAGCTATCCGTCAAGTATAATAGATAGATTAATAGATGATATGTTACAGAGATTTAACAATAATATAATAAACAAAGTAAAGAAGGAAACGGAACCGGATAAGCACAAAATTATGGTATTACCTGATTCTAAATTGAGCAGGAAAATTAGAATAATAGCAGCTAAATACAATATTAAAACAGTTTTAAGACAATCACTTACTATAGGCAATAAACTACCTAACCAAAAAGAAAGAGTAGAACCCCTCGAGACATCAGGAGTATATGCGATACCTTGCAAAGAATGTAATCTCAGGTATATGGGCGAAACCATGCGACCTATAAAGGTTCGTAGAGGTGAACATAAGACAGCCTGCAAATATGGACACATTCAAAGATCAGACCTAGCTAGGCATTCGAAGGAAACGGGTCATGAAATAGACTGGGAAGGATGTAAACGCATCGCGTTATGCAACCGCAACAGATTAACTAGACTAATTAGAGAGTCAATTGAAATAAAATCAGGAAAAGGTGTAATGAATGTAACATCGGTAGAAAAATCATTGGGCCCAATATTTAATGAAGCATTTTCTATGGTCAGAAAACGTGAGGCTGCGGAACATGAATTAAGTGGGAACCTAAGTAAAAAACCTCGCTTATAGAAAACTAATTGCGAATGATCTGTACCAATATCAATTTCCTATATACTTATTTTTCTCAATAAAAATGTTCCAAAAGACGGTATACCGATTTAGCAAGGGTTAGTAGATAGAACATTAGATAAGACACATTTGACTTACATTGTCGCTTATATTTTCTATATTTATGTAAGGTAGGAATATCTTAATAAATGTATAATACGTTAGTCATAGAGAAGATATTCATGGTTAATAGCTACCATGTATCCTTTTAAGAGGAAACCAAAATGTGATAGATAGACGGATATATAGATAGGCCTATGGGTAGATTGATAGGTTTATTCTATACACATAATATATATATATATATATATGACTCACACTGTTGCTTATATTTATATATATATGTTTTTATACATATTTATATGTATTTTATATATTTATATAAGGTGTGAATAAATAAATATACAATTTGATTAATTGGTAAATAAAAAACAGTAAGAAAAGAATAAAATAATAATTTGAAATAGGCAAACATATATATATATATATATATATATATATAGGATTAGGGATGTTGGTCTCATACTGTTGCTTATATTCATATATATGTTTTTATACATATTGACATGTATTTTATATATTGATATAAGGTGTGACTAACGTAATAAATAAATATATAATAAGAATAGAAATTATTCATATTTAATAATTATCAGTGGTCCTTTTTCTCTCTCTCTATTTATATATATATATATATATATATATATATATATAAAGGTTTTACGATATTATATTTAGATATATGTGTAATGAAGTATTTTAGTCATATCAGCAAATATTCTTATGCAATTATTTCCAATAGTTGATTAACTTCGCAATGTGCTTACGATTAGTTTTTTGAAAAACGTTAGTTGTCCAGGCTATCTCTATCTTTCTCTCTTTAATCGTTCACCTAAGCGTCGATATAACATTCACTCTCCATCCATCTACGTTACTTGCTGCTCCATATTTGAACTAATTTGTTGCTATGTGCGCAATACCTCACACACCATTGTATACATTAGAGTTCCCGGCTTTAAATAAAATACAGTATATGACAGTCAAGGTTTTAGTTTTAGCATTTTTAAATTTTGATTACCGTGACATAGTAGCAATACAGTTATAACAAATAACAAAAGGTTCGATACTGTCTCTCTCCCCTAAAATATTCTGCATACGAGATGAGATGAGGTATAGGTGAGGTAATGATTGGTCTGCTAATTATAACAAGTTATATATTGAGTTTAGTTACTGAGACAAATCCTATGATTAAAATAGTGTTGAGTCAAATATATATAAATAGAATGGTTTTGGAACGAGGTTACCACATTTGCTTAAATCTGCTATTGTGATCAGTGTTGTGTTGCCT
>JAQBSW010007878.1:0-37722 GCA_029291075.1 Eudiplozoon nipponicum
AAAACTCGGTATGCAACAGGTAGACATTATTAACCGCACTGCGCTTGAACTTTAAACTTATTCCAAAGAATACGTTAACAGAACGTCATTGCGTCCTCAAATTTACTAATGTGTGCTTATATTTAAGGGTCTACGGATTTTTGTCACACGCCACAAATGATTTGAATAGTCTGTATTTGTGCAAATGATAAAGGAGAATTACCAGATAGCATATACCTGACGTCGAAATTCACGGGAATGGCCTTTGATTTCTTAATTTATTAGTACATATTAATCGAGATTGTGGAATATTATGTTTCATTAGACTGATTAAATCGATAGCAACATATTACCATCCCCAATGTGGGCCAAGTGTGTCGTTTCGCATTAAAGAGTTAACTACTTTCAGGGCATATCATGTGCTCGAATATAATCGATCCATTTCGATGGAAAATCTCGCTTGTTTGATTTAATAAAAATGCCGCGACCCGGGTTCGAACCGGGGACATTTAGATCTTCAGTCTAACGCTCTCCCAACTGAGCTATCACGGCCACAACTACCCACCAAATTTATTGAATTTATTTCATTAGCTATCCAATTTGTGCCTAATAATAATTAAAGCATATTTCATCTCTGGTTCTCAATTCATGTTCATATGTACGGTTTTAACTGATGTCATCCAACTCTGGGCAAATGAATGTGTATTGTTAAAAAATTACCCATATTATTGCACACTTGTTTTTCGGGTAATCAAGTTATCATCTTCATGTGCTGGTACCAAAATACAGACAAGCAAAATTGTTAGCATTCGCTCAAGTTTGTGTACAAATTATCTGTATTCGAAGATAACCATATGAACTTACTAATTTTTCATTTACGAAATTCCCTAGAATTTGAGGAATGTGCGGCAGGCAGAATACCATTGCAGAAGCTTATAATCGCGTTATATTGCAGCTTCAAATGTATCATGGAATTCATATTTTTTAAGGCAAACGCCATATTTCACATATACCAAGTGAGACAGATGGTCTAATTTTAAGCCAATGATTGAAGGAGCAATCTCATTCGCGTCCATAGGTCGCATTTAAAAGTATAATGATATTTATTATTCATTAATTTTAACTAGATTCAGTGGTATTTCTTCATAAATTACATAAAACAATAAGAAATTGATATCCTCAGGGCGGGCCAAGGATGAAACTCAGTATGCAACAAGTAGACATTATTAACCGCACTGCGCTTGAACTTTATACTTATTCCAAGGAATACGTTAACAGCACGTTTTTGCGGCCTCAAATTTACCAATGTGTGCTTATATTTAAGGGTCTACGATATTTTGTCACACACCACAAATGATTTGAATAGTCTGTATTTGTGCAAATAATAACGGAGAATTGATGCTTATATACCCTGACGTGTCGTAATTCACAGAATAGCCTTAATGTACAAATTTTGTACATATTAATCAGATTGTGTGATATTGTACTTGTTAGACTGATTAAATCAGTAGCAACATAATACCATCCCAATGGGTAGTGTGTCGTTTCGTATTGAAGAGTTAACTACTTTCAGGGCATATCACGTGCTCGAATATAATCGATCCATTTCGGAGGAAAATCTGGCTTGTTTGATTTAATAAAAATGCCGCGACCCGGGTTCGAACCGTGGGCATTTAGATCTTCATTCTAACGCTCTCCCAACTGAGCTACCACGGCCACAAGTACTCACCAAATTTATTGAATATATTTTATTAGCTATCCAATTTGTGCCTAATAATAATTAAAGCATATTTCATCTCTGGTTCTCAATTCATTTTCATATGTACGTTTTACTGATGTTCATCCAACTCTGGGCAAATGAATGTGTATTTCTAAAAAATTACCCATTTTATTGCACACTTGTGTTTCGGGTAATCAAGTTATCATCTTCATGTGCTGGTACCAAAATACAGACAAGCAAAATTAATTAGCATTCGCTCAATGTTTATTTTTGCAAATTATCTATATTCGAAGATAACCATATGAACTTACTAATTTTCATTTACGAAATTCCCTTAAATTTGAGGAATGTGCGGCGAGCCCAATACCATTGCAGAAGCTTATAATCGCGTTATATTGCAGCTTCAAATGTATCATGGAATACATATTTTTAAGGGCAAACGCCATATTTCACATATACCAAGTGAACTGAATGGTCTAATTTTAAGCAATGATTGAAGGAGTAGTCTCTGATTTCGCGTCCATAGAATTGCAATTCGCCGAAAATATCTTTGATATTTATTATTCATTTCATTAATTTTAACTAGATTCGGTGGTATTTCGTCTTCATAAATTACGCCAAAACAATAGAGAACAGTATCCTCAGGGCGGGCCAAGGGATGAAACTCGGTATGCACAACAAGTAGACATTTTAACGCACTATTAGCGAACTTTATTCCAAGAATACGATTAACAATACGTTTTGTAACAAATTTACCAATGGTAGCATATTTGAGGTCTACGATATTTTATCCCTACACACCACAAGTAGTTGAATAGTCTGTATTTGTTACAATGTGTGGAGAATTACCAGATAGCATATACCTGACATTCGCTATTCGCGGGAATGGCCTTTAGTTGCATTTTGTACATATTAATCGAGATTGTGTGATATTATGCTTCATTAGACTGATTAAATCGATAGCAACATATTACCATCCCCAATGTGGGCCAAGTGTGTCGTTTCGTATTGAAGAGTTAACTACTTTCAGGGCATATCACGTGCTCGAATATAGCCGACCCATTTCGGAGGAAAGTCTGGCTTGTTTGATTTAATAAAACTGCCGCGACCCGGGTTCGAACCGGGGGCATTTAGATCTTCAGTCTAAAGCTCTCCCAACTGAGCTATTACGGCCACAAACACTGACAAAATTTATTGAATTTATTTCATTAGCTATCCAATTTGTGCCTAATAATAATTAAAGCATATTTCATCTCTGGTTCTCAATTCATGTCCATATGTACGGTTTTAACTGATGTTCATCCAACTCTGGGCAAATGAATGTGTATTTCTAAAAAATTACCCATATTATTGCACACTTGTTTTTCGGGTAATCAAGTTATCATCTTCATGTGCTGGTAACAAAATACAGACAAGCAAAATTAATTAGCATTCGCTCAAAGTTTATTATTGCAAATTATCTATATTCGAAAATAACCATATGAAATAACTAATTTTCGTTTACGAAATTCCCTTAAATTTGAGGAATGTGCGGCGAGCCGAATACCATTGCAGAAGCTTATAATCGCGTTATATTGCAGCTTCAAATGTATCATGGAATTCATATTTTTAAGGGCAAACGCCATATTTCACATATACCAAGAGAACTGAATGGTCTAATTTTAAGCAATGATTGAAGGAGCAATCTCCGATTTCGCGTCCATAGAATCGCAATTCGCCAAAAATATCTTTGATATTTATTATTCATTTCATTAATTTTAACTAGATTCGGTGGTATTTCGTCTTCATAAATTACATAAAACAATAGAGAAATTGATATCATCGGGGCGGGCCAAGGATAAAACTCGGTATGCAGCAAGTAGACTTTATTAACCGCACTGCGCTTGTACTTTATACTTATTCCAAGGAATACGTTAACAGCACGTATTTGCGGCCTTAAATTTACCAATGTGTGCTTATATTTAAGGGTCTACGATATTTTGTCACACGCCACAAATGATTTGAATAGTCTGTATTTGTGCAGATGATAACGGAGAATTACCAGATATAATTCGCGGGAATGGCCTTTGTTTTTATATTAATCGATATGCTTCATTAGACTGATTAAATCGATAGCAACATATTACCATCCCCAATGTGGGCCAAGTGTGTCGTTTCGTATTGAAGAGTTAACTACTTTCATGGCATATCACGTGCTCGAATATAATCGATCCATTTCGGAGGAAAGTCTGGCTTGTTTGATTTAATAAAAATGACGCGACCGGGTTCGAACCGGGGACATTTAGATCTTCAGTCTAACGCTCTCCCAACTGAGCTATCACGGCCACAACTACTCACCAAATTTATTGAATTTATTTCATTAGCTATCCAATTTGTGCCTAATAATAATTAAAGCATATTTCATCTCTGGTTCTCAATTCATGTTCATATGTACGGTTTTACTGATGTTCATCCAACTCTGGGCAAATGAATGTGTATTTCTAAAAAATTACCCATATTATTGCACACTTGTGTTTCGGGTAATCAAGTTATCATCTTCATGTGCTGGTACCAAAATACAGACAAGCAAAATTAATTAGCATTCGCTCAAAGTTTATTATTGCAAATTATCTATATTCGAAGATAACCATATGAACTTACTAATTTTCATTTACGAAATTCCCTTAAATTTGAGGAATGTGCGGCGAGCCGAATACCATTGCAGAAGCTTATAATCGCGTTATATTGCAGCTTCAAATGTATCATGGAATACATATTTTTAAGGGCAAACGCCATATTTCACATATACCAAGTGAACTGAATGGTCTAATTTTAAGCAATGATTGAAGGAGTAGTCTCTGATTTCGCGTCCATAGAATTGCAATTCGCCGAAAATATCTTTGATATTTATTATTCATTTCATTAATTTTAACTAGATTCGGTGGTATTTCGTCTTCATAAATTACATAAAACAATAGAGAAATTGATATCCTCGGGGCGGGCCAAGGATAAAACTCGGTATGCAACAAGTAGACATTATTAACCGCACTGCGCTTGAACTTTATACTTATTCCAAGGAATACGTTAACAGCACGTTTTTGCGGCCTCAAATTTACCAATGTGTGCTTATATTTAAGGGTCTACGATATTTTGTCACACGCCACAAATGATTTGAATAGTCTGTATTTGTGCAAATGATAACGGAGAATTACCAGATAGCATATACCTGACGTCGCAATTCGCGGGAATGGCCTTTGATTTTTTAATTTTTGTACATATTAATCGAGATTGTGTGATATTATGCTTCATTAGACTGATTAAATCGATAGCAACATATTACCATCCCCAATGTGGGCCAAGTGTGTCGTTTCGTATTGAAGAGTTAACTACTTTCAGGGCATATCACGTGCTCGAATATAATCGATCCATTTCGGAGGAAAGTCTGGCTTGTTTGATTTAATAAAAATGCCGCGACCCGGGTTCGAACCGGGGACATTTAGATCTTCAGTCTAACGCTCTCCCAACTGAGCTATCACGGCCACAACTACTCACCAAATTTATTGAATTTATTTCATTAGCTATCCAATTTGTGCCTAATAATAATTAAAGCATATTTCATCTCTGGTTCTCAATTCATGTTCATATGTACGGTTTTACTGATGTTCATCCAACTCTGGGCAAATGAATGTGTATTTCTAAAAAATTACCCATATTATTGCACACTTGTGTTTCGGGTAATCAAGTTATCATCTTCATGTGCTGATACCAAAATACAGACAAGCAAAATTAATTAGCATTCGCTCAAAGTTTATTATTGCAAATTATCTATATTCGAAGATAACCATATGAACTTACAAATTTTCATTTACGAAATTCCCTTAAATTTGGGGAATGTGCGGCGAGCCGACTACCATTGCAGAAGCTTATATTCGCGTTATATTGCAGCTTCAAATGTATCATGGAATTCATATTTTCAAGGGCAAACGCCATATTTCACATATACCAAGTGAACTGAGTGGTCTAATTTTAAGCAATGATTGATGTAGCAATCTCTTATTTCGCGTCCAATGAATCGCAATTCGCCGAAAATATCTTTAATATTTTTTATTCATTTCATTAATTTTAACTAGATTCGGTGGCATTTCGTCTTCATAAATTACATAAAACAATAGAGAAATTGATATCCTCGGGGCGGGCCAAGGATAAATTTCGGTATGCAACAAGTAGACATTATTAACCGCACTGCGCTTGAACTTTATACTTATACCAAGGAATACGTTAACAGCATGTTTATGAGGCCTCAAATTTAGCAATGTGTGCTTATATTTAAGGGTCTACGAAATTTTGTCACACGCCATAAATGATTTGAATAGTCTGTATTTGTGCAAATGATAAAGGAGAATTACCAGATAGCATATACCTGACGTCGCAATTCGCGGGAATCTCCTATGATTTTTTAATTTGTTAGTACATATTAATCGGGATTGTGGGATATCCTGTCTCATTAGACTGATGAAATCGATAGCAACATATAACCATCCCCAATGTGGGCCAAGAGTGTCGTTTCGTATTGAAGAGTTAACTACTGTCAGGGTATATCATTTGCTCGAATATAATCGAGCCATTTCGGTGGAAAGTCTGGTTTGTTTGATTTAATAAAATAGCCGCGACTCCGGTTCGAACCATGGACATTTATATCATCAGTCTAACGCTCTCCCAACTGAGCTATCACGGCCACAGCTACTCACAAAATTTGTTGAATTTATTTCTTTAGCTATCCAATTTGTGCCCAATAATAATTGAAGAATATTACATCTCTTCTTCTCAATTCATGTCCATATGTACGGTTTTTACTGATTTTCAACCAACTCTGGGGAAATGAATGTGTATTAATAAAGAATTACTCATATAAATGCACACTTTTGTTTCCGGTAATCAGGTTATCATCTTCATGTGCTGGTACCAAAATACAGACGAGCAAAATTAATTCGCATTCGCTCAAAGTTTATTATTGCAAATTATCTATATTCGAAGATAACAATATGAACTTACTAATTTTCATTTACGAAATTTCCTTGAATTTGAGGAATGTGCGGCGAGCCGAATACCATTGCAGAAGCTTATAATCGCGTTATATTGCAGCTTCAAATGTATCATGGAATACATATTTTTAAGGGCAAACGCCATATTTCACATATACCAAGTGAACTGAATGGTCTAATTTTAAGCAATGATTGAAGGAGTAGTCTCTGATTTCGCGTCCATAGAATTGCAATTCGCCGAAAATATCTTTGATATTTATTATTCATTTCATTAATTTTAACTAGATTCGGTGGTATTTCGTCTTCATAAATTACATAAAACAATAGAGAAATTGATATCCTCGGGGCGGGCCAAGGATAAAACTCGGTATGCAACAAGTAGACATTATTAACCGCACTGCGCTTGAACTTTATACTTATTCCAAGGAATACGTTAACAGCACGTTTTTGCGGCCTCAAATTTACCAATGTGTGCTTATATTTGAGGGTCTACGATATTTTGTCACACGCCACAAATGATTTGAATAGTCTGTATTTGTGCAAATGATAACGGAGAATTACCAGATAGCATATACCTGACGTCGTAATTCGCGGGAATGGCCTTTGATTTTTTAATTTTTGTACATATTAATCGAGATTGTGGGATATTATGTTTCATTAGACTGATTAAATCGATAGCAACATATTACCATACCCAATGTGGGCCAAGTGTGTCGTTTTGTATTGAAGAGTTAACTACTTTCAGGGCATATCATGTGCTCGAATATAATCGATCCATTTCGGTGGAAAGTCTCGCTTGTTTGATTTAATAAAAATGCCGCGACCCGGGTTCGAACCGGGGACATTTAGATCTTCAGTCTAACGCTCTCCCAACTGAGCTATCACGGCCACAACTACTCACCAAATTTATTGAATTTATTTCATTAGCTATCCAATTTGTGCCTAATAATAATTAAAGCATATTTCATCTCTGGTTCTCAATTCATGTTCATATGTACGGTTTTACTGATGTTCATCCAACTCTGGGCAAATGAATGTGTATTTCTAAAAAATTACCCATATTATTGCACACTTGTGTTTCGGGTAATCAAGTTATCATCTTCATGTGCTGATACCAAAATACAGACAAGCAAAATTAATTAGCATTCGCTCAAAGTTTATTATTGCAAATTATCTATATTCGAAGATAACCATATGAACTTACTAATTTTCATTTACGAAATTCCCTTAAATTTGAGGAATGTGCGGCGAGCCCAATACCATTGCAGGAGCTTATAATCGCGTTATATTGCAGCTTCAAATGTATCATGGAATACATATTTTTAAGGGCAAACGCCATATTTCACATATACCAAGTGAACTGAATGGTCTAATTTTAAGCAATGATTGAAGGAGCGTTCTCTGACTTCGCGTCCATAGAATCGCAATTCGCCGAAAATATCTTTGATATTTATTATTCATTTCATTAATTTTAACTAGATTCAGTGGTATTTCGTCTTCATAAATTACATAAAACAATAAAGAAAATGATATCCTCGGGACGCACAAAGGATAAAACTCGATATGCAATAAGTAGACATTATTAACCGCACTGCGCTTGACTTTTATACTTATTCCAAGGAATACGTTAACAGCATGTTTTGCGGCCTCAAATTTACCAATGTGTGCTTATATTTAAGGGTCTACGATTTTATGTCACAAACCACAAATGATTTGAATAGTCTGTATTTGTGCAAATGATAAAAGGAGGTACCAGATAGCATATACCTGACGTCACCAATTCGCGGGAATCTCCTTTGATTTTTTAATATGTTAGTACATATTAATCGAGATTGTGTGATATTATGCTTAATTAGACTGATTAAATCGATAGCAACATATTACCATCCCCAATGTGGCCCAAGTGTGTCGTTTCGTATAGAAGAGTTAACTACTTTCAGGGCATATCACGTGCTCGAATATAATCGATCCATTTCGGAGCAAAGTCTGCCTTGTTTGATTTAATAAAAATGCCGCGACCCGGGTTCGAACCGGGGACATTTAGATCTTCAGTCTAACGCTCTCCCAACTGAGCTATCACGGCCACAACTACTCACCAAATTTATTGAATTTATTTCATTAGCTATCCAATTTGTGCCTAATAATAATTAAAGCATATTTCATCTCTGGTTCTCAATTCATGTTCATATGTACGGTTTTACTGATGTTCATCCAACTCTGGGCAAATGAATGTGTATTTCTAAAAAATTACCCATATTATTGCACACTTGTGTTTCGGGTAATCAAGTTATCATCTTCATGTGCTGATACCAAAATACAGACAAGCAAAATTAATTAGCATTCGCTCAAAGTTTATTATTGCAAATTATCTATATTCGAAGATAACCATAGGAACTTACTAATTTTCATTTACGAAATTCCCTTAAATTTGAGGAATGTGCGGCGAGCCCAATACCATTGCAGGAGCTTATAATCGCGTTATATTGCAGCTTCAAATGTATCATGGAATACATATTTTTAAGGGCAAACGCCATATTTCACATATACCAAGTGAACTGAATGGTCTAATTTTAAGCAATGATTGAAGGAGTAGTCTCTGATTTCGCGTCCATAGAATTGCAATTCGCCGAAAATATCTTTGATATTTATTATTCATTTCATTAATTTTAACTAGATTCGGTGGTATTTCGTCTTCATAAATTACATAAAACAATAGAGAAAATGATATCCTAGGTGCGAACCAAGGATAAAACTCGATATGCAATAAGTAGACATTATTTTCCGCACTGCGCTTGACCTTTATAATTATTCCAAGGAATACGTTAACAGCATGTTTAGGGGCCTCAAATTTACCAATGTGTGCTTAAATTTAAGGGTCTACGATTTTTTGTCACACGCCACAAATGATTTGAATAGTCTGTATTTGTGCAAATGATAAAGGAGAATTATCAGATAGCATAAACCTGACGTCGCAATTCGCGGGAATGTCTTTTGATTTTTTAATTTGTTAGTACATATTAATCGAGATTGAGGGATATTATGTCTCATTAGACTGATTAAATCGATAGCAGCATATTACCATCCCCAATGTGGGCCGAGTGTGTCGTTTCGTATTGAAGAGTTAACTACTTTCAAGGCATAACATGTGCTCAAATATAATCGATCCATTTCGGTGGAAAGTCTCGCTTGTTTGATTTAATAAAAATGCCGCGACCCGGGTTCGAACCGGGGATATTTAGATCTTCAGTCTAACCCTCTCCCAACAGACCTATCACGGCCACACCTACTCACCAAATTTATTGAATTTATTTCATTAGCTATCCAATTTCTGCCCAATAATAATTAAAGAATATTTCACATTTGCTTTTCAATTCATGTCCATATATACGGTTTTTACTGATGTTCTTCAGACTCTGGGCAAATGAATGTGTGTTTCTAAAAATTTACCATATAATTGCACACTTGTGTCTCGGTTAATCAAGATATCATCTCCATTTACTGGTGTTGAGGCCCCTAACCTATTCTAGTCTGTAAGCCCCATAGATGCTAGATCGCTTGAAGTCCGAAATTTCACAGTAGAGTCTGATAGGCTTATATTACTATTTGTGTCTCCTAAGTTCAAGTCCGCAATGTCCTGCACTAACCTACTTGTGTCCTCAAATTTAAGATCTGTCTCCATATCTATATGGTATAACAATTAAATCGACACTTAATGTTAGGCAATCGGAATGCGAAAGTTGGACAGCGGTATCTCCAAACAAATAATCTTGAAAGAAATATACGTGAACAACTGAAGAATTCAAATATACCTGTTCCAAGGCGTCACCTTCAATATTATGTTATATCAGAACAAAGGCAATTGATGTAGATATATATTTGATGATGATTTAATCGTTTATTAGAGAAAATGTTAAAATGCAGCAGACCAAAATTACAATACCAGTCAAGGAACGAGATACTCGAAAAACTGAAAATAGCGCACAATTCAAAATCAAGTGTTTAAACAAAGAATTCGTTACAATCACCCATAGTGGTTTAAATTTATCAGTTAATGTTATTTTACATAAGGCGGAGGATTTAACTTCCTCCACATACACCACCTTCTCAAAAAAAGGAACGGCTAATAATAGACGTAATCATTATTCTTTGCTTGACGTAGCACTCTTCCAGAACGAGTTGTGCATAATGGCGCCCCTGACGTCGTCATCTCGACCGGTAGAGTATTCATTGGTTCTTCCAAATCATCTGGTATCGACAAATAGTTTTCATGCTGTGATTCAGTAGAATAAGATTTTGCTATATTAGACAACACGTCTTCAGAGTTCTGCATTTCATTATGTGCCTGTATGGTGGGATTGCACATATCAGATTCGCCCATGGAACGGTCATTCAACGCATCTGTTAATTCAGTCATACCGTCTATCCAGATAAACTGTGGAATGCAACGATCCAACGTAACACAATCCTCAATGCCATTTATTTCTATGATGACATTTTTGTCAGTCATCCTCTTGACCTTGTATGGTCCTTTATAAAATGGTGTTAGGCAGTTCTTCCTATTTCCATTAGCTACATAAACATGCGAGGCCGATCTTATATCGGAGGACACATAGCATTTGGTTTTAGCTTTTCTAGTCTTGGTCGGAGCTAAATGACACATCTTATCTCTTTATGCTCCTACAAGCCAATCTATACAACTAGAAGCCCAATCAAGACTACTTGGAGTTTCTATTAGAAGATCTCCAGGCCACCTTAATGGTTCTCCATAAACCAGTTCTGCTATGGAAGTTTCTAATTGTGCCATATATCTGTTGTGCATGGCGAGTAGTACTATAGGAAGATCGTGTATCCAGCTTGTTCCACTAGTGAACCTTAATGCAGCTTTTAGTTCACGATGTAGTCTTTCTACCATCCCATTTGCTCGTGGGTTATACGCGCTAGTATGTATTACAGTGGTTCCCATGATGTTGAGGGATCTTACGAAAAGCTCTGACATAAATTGACTACCGCGATCACTAGTGACCTTTTCCGGAACACCATAACGCGATATCCAATTATGTAGAAACGCGAACAAGACTTCTTGCGCTGTCATGTCTTTTAAAATCGCCACTTCAAATTGACGACTAAATCTATCTACCATAGTCAGCAAGTATTTATTTCCATTTACTTCAGGCATCTCGACAATGTCTATGTGTACGTGTCTGAACCGTCCGATTGGTATTCCAATGTTCTTTATCTCGGTTCTGGTATTCTCCACACCTTACACGTTTGACACTTGGCACAGGCTCTTACCCATACCCGTATGTCTTTAGACATGTGCGGCCATACGTATCTGTCGTTGATTAATCGAATGGTGGCTTTAATGGATGGATGACCCATGTCATGTAACACTTGGATAATCTTGGCCCGTAACTCCAATGGCACATATGGTCGTGTTTGACTTCTAGATGTTTCGCATAACAACCACTTGCCACTTATGAGCTTACGAACATATCCTGGTCTTTTCACGAGTGAGATGGCTTGTTAACGATCCAAGAATTCCGGCTTGACCTGGAATGAATCGACGATAATAGCTGATCATGCCCAAGAAGCGTCGCAACTGGCGTACGGTTCGGGGTTCAGTTACGTCCTTTATGACTTGGACATTATCTTCCAAAGGCTTAATTCCGTCTTTGGAAAGTATATGACCAAGGTATTTAACTGAAGAGCAACCAATATTACTCTTATTAGGTTTGACCACTAATCCATATTGTTCCAGCCTGGTCAAAACCGTTTCCAAATGCGTACGAAGTTCATCTCGTGAGCGACTGAAAATAATTATGTCGTCTATATATACTCTTGCAAATGGACAATTCTGAGGGATCTCTTCAGCCAAACGCTGGAATTTCTGACTGGCATTTTTCAAACCAAAAGGCATTCGAAGAAATTCATGCGATCCCCCTCCTGGAAATCTGACTGCGTGAGTGGTATCGAACTTTCTTCCATTGGTACCTGATAGTACGCTTTCTGGAGATCTAAAGTTGAATAAAACTCATATCTCATTATATCTCGGAGTAATGTACTCTGGTTAGGGAGAAGATAAGAATCACCCTTCGTCACTGAGTTTAATAGACGATAATTCCCACAAACCCTCCATTGACCCGGTTCAGGTTTGGGAACTACCACTATTGGGGAAGCAAAATTGGAATTTGACCTTCTACAAATCCCCTCTTCGCGCAATTGGTGAAATTCGGACAAAGCAACTTGTTGCTTGTGTTGTGCCAATGGTTGAGCCTTTGGTGAACAAGGCAACGGAGCCACCAATTCTATTTGGTGTTCTACTCCTGTCTTCAAACCTATCCTTTTGGCACTGAAAGGCTGAAACACTGCTAGGTGCTTCTCGATTATATCGGCAAAGTCATTTGCGACTGATGGACGAGGTAAGAGGACTGTTCTAACTGCCGACGTGTTAGAATCAGTAGGTGTTGCTATCCCTACGCCTTCTGCGATAGTTCTAGCCTTGGGGTCTAATGTCAGCTTGAAATGTGTCAAGAAATCCATGCCAATGATATGGTCCTTGACATCGGCTACTAGAAAATTCCACCGGAAGGAAGATTTCTGGCCTAATGTTACCGACATTTCTTTCATCCCTTTTACTCCAATCGGACTACCGTTAGCGGCCCATAGTTGATAATCAAATGTGGGGCAATCTGCTTCCACCACGTCTGACCTAACTATGCTTACCTCAGCACCCGTATCAATGAGAAATTCTAATCCAGATAATTCATCCTTAATAATGAACTTGTTGCTGGACAATCCGGCAATGTTTTCCAGATCTCCGCTTAGTGAGAATCGGACTCTCTTGCCTTCTATCTCGGTGCTATTTGTTCTAGTCGCATCTTTAGCTTTGAGTATGCCTTTTAAAGGCATATCTGGGAGCCTTTGCAATGGAACCCCCTACGGCTCCTACTAGCGGGGTTTTTGTCCTTTTCCCGGTGATGGATTTCTCTCAACCGGTTTTGTGCTTCCTTTCCATCTGGGTCCACCTAATCGCGGGTAAATACAATTCTCACCTTGGCACTTCGCACTGCGTCCGTATTCGCAATGTGCCTTACACCATCCGCGTGGCCCTTCGAAGCGTTGACGCGAGTGACTCCCTCGACGTCTATTATATTTATCCTGACTCTGAAGTTGTGCAATATCACTACGCAAGCTAGCAACTTCTCTACATAAGAAATGCAAGTTTCTTGTATAGTCAGGTGGTTTTTGGTATCTGCCCTGACTGGCTGCATCGTTACAGAATCTGCTATTACAGCATGTACTTTTGGTTCTTGCTGTTTATACACGCCGTCTAACCCTCTGAGTTTTGTTGGCCAATCTATATTCATTGTGTCAAATACTTCCATTGTTGTTCTGAGCCTAATTGGTAGCTCAGCTGTAAAAATGGAGTTGACTTCATCTCTAGATATATTCAACCTGGAAGCTTTTGTGCAAAGGCGTTCATAAAATTCGCACGGTAGTTGACGCCCCATTTTTTCTAAGCGTAATAGTTCGCACATTTGCGCTGATCTTCCAGACTGATATCTATATTTAATTTCTGTCATTAATTACTCAAATGCATTGTACGGCTTTTCTTCTACAGTTCTGTCTCTGAAATTTTCCAAGGCATTTCGGAAATTTTCAGGCAATGCCACCCATGCTGCAACAAATTTCTCCATAGGGTTCACGATATTATAAGCACTGAATATCATTTGGGCATCTCCTACCCAACTTGAATGTTTTTCTGATTTATACTGTGGTAGACATAATATTCTTGGACTGGCGCGGTCGCCAAATTTTGTTGAGGCCCCTAACCTATTCGAGTCTGTAAGCCCCATAGATCCCCGATCGCTGGAAGTCCTAAAATTCACAGTAGAGCCTGATAGGCTTATATTACTATTTGTGTCTCCTAAGTTCAAATCCGCAATGTTCTGCACTAACCTACTTGTGTCGTCAAATTTAAGATCTGTTTCCATATCTATATGGTATAACAATTAAATCGACACTTAATGTTAGGCAATCGGAATGCGAAAGTTGGACAGCGGTATCTCCAAACAAATAATCTGGTAAGAAATATACGTGAACAACAGAAGAAGTCACCTTCAATATTATGTTATTTTAGAACAAAGGCAATTGATGGAGAAATATATTTGATGATCATGTAATCGTTTACTAGAGAAAATGGTAAAATGCAGCAGACCAATATTACAATACCAGTCAAGGAGCGAGATACTCGAAAAACTGAAAATAGCGCACAATTCAAAATCAAGTATTTAAACAAAGAAATGTTCTGGAAAATAAAAAGAAAAAATTCCTTATAAATAAAATTCGTTACAATCACCCATAAAGGTTTAAATTTATCAGTCAATATTATTTTATATAAGGCGGAGGATTTAACTTCCTCCACACTGGTACAAAAACACAGACAAACAAAATTAATTCGCATTCGCTCAAAGTTTATTATTGCAAACTATCTATATTGGAAGATAACCACTTACTACTTTTCATTTCCGAAATTCCATTAAATTTGAAGAATGTGCGGCGAGCCGAATTCCATTGCAGAAGCTTTTAATCGCGTTATATTGCAGCTTTAAATGTATCATGGAATTCATATATTTACGGGCAAACGCCATATTTCACATATACCAAATGAACTGAACGTTCTACTTTCAAGCAATGATTGGAGGAGCGTTCTCTGTCTTCGCGTCGATAGAATCGTAATTGGCCGAAAAAATTCATTTCCAAAATTCCCTTCAATTCGAAGAGTGTGCGGCTAGCCAAATGACATTGCAGATGCTTACAATCGCGTTATATTGTAACACGCGGCTCTGCGTTACAACCCAACGATGTTCAATTTTGACAAATATATTACTCTTTAGGGTCAAATAATCTAACTCTGTTTTTGCACAATATTTCTCTTAACAGTGAATTAAGAAACAATCTCTGTTAGTTTCAAGCAGTTTTAATTGAGATTTCTTGAACTGTAATTTTATTTGTATTTAATAGGGTTTTCTATAATAAATATACACACCCGCGTGCAATACGCAGGGAACATGCATATGTGGATCGATGTTTTCTTTGCATTCAGATATGATTTCTCACATCAGGACATCATATGTTCCTCAATCACATTCATAAATTCTATAGTTCAATGGATTATTATAATTAAATAATTTGAAAACCTGGCAAACAGTGGAATAATCATTTGTGATGTTTTTCAAGACTCTTTTTACACGATTTTTATCCATCAATTATCAGTGACTATATTTACCAGTGATTTTATTTATGTCATCATATATTTTTAATCATTTACATGTATTCATCACGATTCAGACGTTTGTGAATTGATAATTACTTGTGTTGACAATATATTGTTTTGTAACACGCGGCTCCGTGTTACAACCCAACGAAGGTCAATTTTTACAAACGCTGTGCTCTTTAAGGTCAAATATTCTAACTCTGTCCTTAAACAATATCTCTCTTAGCTGTGATTTTAGGAACAATCTCTTTTAGTCTCAAGCAGTTTCAATCGATATTTATTGAACTGCAATTTTAATTGTAAGTAATAGTGTTTTTATAAATTGACAGAACCGCGCGCGATCCGAGAGGATCACGCGGTGGATTATTCGTTACTATGAAAATGATTGATTGTTTACTATAAAAAACATTTGTGAGTTGTTTGTCATTTAAATCTTTAAACGGTTTACACAAAACATTTTACTTTATGAACACAAATCATTTTACTATGTTCATATTATCATGTATTTTCAATCATATGACTATATTCATGCCAATCCAGACATTTGTGCTAAACATTTCGCTTTATAGACATAAATCACTTTATATTTATATGTGCTACATTGTGTGGAATATATACGTGAAACCTTTCTTCGGCCTTCTAATATTAACCATCTGAAAAGGAACAGACTGGTTGGATGCTCGGGTACTAATAATAGCAACCATTGAGAAGTAGTAGGGGTACAAAGTCAGGAACGAGATAGGAGAGCGAAAAGTACCCCTACATTATGGTGCCCCGGTTCGTCGAACTCACAGCCAGTAAGGAATTAATAAACATTTAGATTTTGAGAAATTCAAACACTTTGGATGAAGGCTACTCCACACGTTATTGCCTCGGAAACGGCTGCACATTCCCGCGCACAGACGCGACGTTCAAGTGGGCGCGGTCACCCTCAACAACTCAGGAGGATCCGCCCATGGAAGGTTCGGAAAACTGTTGGGGTCAGCCTCCTCGGCGGCAGTAGAGGCAGGGCACCCCAAGATTGTTGGCCGCTCTACGTCTGATGGCTCGAAGCACGTTGCTTTCGCGGTAGAGCGCAATCAAACTATTGTCTTTACAGTGACGGCTCCAGTCAAGTCATGCTTCAAACGCCCAAATGCCAGCAACCAGTCTCATCGTCAGTTGCCACTATCAACATCTTTTCTCATCCGTGACGCAACCTCCGGCGAATAAGATCTCATAGACACTGGATCACATGTAAGCTTACTACGCCACAATTATCTCGAACCCACCCACCCAGTCGACACCAGCAGTCTGACCTGCGACAATGGCTCCAGCATAGCGACGTTTGGGGTACGAGTACACACAATCTCGTTCTCCAAATATAAAAGATGTTTCAAATATCTGTTCATCATCGCCAACACGACAAGAAACATCATTGGACGTGACTCTCGAGCACTTCGACCTTACCATCCGTCCAAGATCGCGAGAGATAGAGGAACCAGTATCAGTGTTGACAGAACCAAAATCAGTCGTTACACGGTATTACAGAGCAATAATACCTCCTGTAAGGTTAGCCCCCTTCATCGTGTACTAATTTTCATTATCGTAGGGGTGTATGTAACGCGCGGCTCTGCGTTACAACCCAACGATGTTTGATACAGTTCTCTTTAAGGTCAAATAATCTAAATCTGTTCTTATAAAATATTTCTCTTAACTGTGATTTTAGAAACAATCTCTGCTACTTTCAAGCAATTTTAATCGATATTTCTTGAACTGCAATTTTATTTGTAATTAATAGTGTTTTTATAAAATAGACAGAACCGCGCGCGATCCGAGAGGATCACGCGGTGATCTGTTGTGTCATTGGGTATAAATACAGTTCTGTTCAGACATTTGTGTAACAATAACCACTTGTGTATAAAACATTTTACTTTATAAACATAAATCAATTTTACTATGTTCATATTATCATGTATTTTCAATCATATGACTGTATTCATGCCAATCCAGACATTTGTGCTAAACATTTCGCTTTATAGACATAAATCACTTTATATTTGTATGTGCTACGTTGTGTGGAATATATACATGAAACCTTTCTTCGGCCTTCTAATATTAACCATCTGAAAAGGAACAGACTGATTGAATGCTCGGGTACTAATAATAGCAACCATTGATATGTAGTAGGGGTAAAAATCACGAACTAGAAAGCAACAGCTAAAAGTACCCCTACATTATGGTGCCCCGGTTCGTCGAACTCACAGCCAGTAAGGAATTCATAAACAGCTAGATTTTGAGAAATTCAAGCAGTTTCAATGAAGGCCACTACACACGTTATTGCCTCGGAAACGTCTGCACATATCCGCGCACAGGCGCGACGTTCAAATGGGCGCGGTCACCCTCAACAACTCAGGAGGATCCGCCCATCGAAGGTTCGGAAGACGGGTGGGGTCAGTCTCCTCGGCGGCAGCAGAGGCTGAGCACCCCAAATTGTTGGCCGCTCCACGTCTGATGGCTCGTAGCACGTTGCCTTCGCGGTAGAGCGCAATCAAACTATTGTCTTTACAGCGACGTCTCCAATTAAGTCATGCTTCAAACGCCCAAATGCCAGCAATCAATCTCATCGCCGGTTGCCACTATCAACATACCTTCTCATCCGTGATGCAATCTCTGGCGAATGAATTGTCATAGACACTGGGTCAGATGTAAGCTCACTACGCCACAATTATCTCTAACCAACCCACCCAGTCGACACCAACAGTCTGACCTGCGCAAATGGCTCCAACATAGCGACGTTTGGGGTACGAGTACACACAATCTCGTTCTCCAACTTAAAATGATGTTTAAAATATCCGTTCATCATCGACAACACGACATGAAACATCATTGGACGTGACTTTCTCGAACACTTCGACCTAACCATCCGTCCAAGAACGCGAGAAATAGAGGAGCCAGTATCAGTATTGACAGAACCAAAATCAGTCGTTATACGGCATGAAAGAGCAATAACATTTACTGTAAGGTTAGCTCCCTTCATTGTGTACTAATTTTCACTGTCGGGGGGGTGTATGTAACACGCGGCTCCGTGTTACAACCCAACGAAGGTCAATTTTTACAAACGCTGTGCTTTTTAAGGTCAAATATTCTAACTCTGTCCTTAAACAATATTTCTCTTAGCTGTGATTTTAGGAACAATTTTTTTTAGTCTCAAGCAGTTTCAATCGATATTTATTGAACTGCAATTTTATTTGTAATTAATAGTGTTTTTTTATAAATAGAGAGAACCGCGCGCGATCCGAGAGGATCACGCGGTGATCTGTTGTGTCATTGGGTATAAATACAATTCTGTTCAGACATTTGTGTAACAATAACCACTTGTGTATAAAACATTTTACTTTATAAACATAAATCAATTTTACTATGTTCATATTATCATGTATTTTCAATCATATGACTATATTCATGCCAATCCAGACATTTGTGCTAAACATTTCGCTTTATAGACATAAATCACTTTATATTTATATGTGCTACATTGTGTGGAATATATACGTGAAACCTTTCTTCGGCCTTCTAATATTAACCATCTGAAAAGGAACAGACTGATTGGATGCTCGGGTACTAATAATAGCAACCATTGAGAAGTAGTAGGGGTACAAAGTAAGGAACGAGAAAGCGAGAGCGAAAAGTACCCCTACAGTTTTGTTGCCGTCTAGAGCACGGTCCGTTTGGTTTAACTGTGAATTGATAATTACTTGTGTATAGGACATTCAATTTTGTTGACAATATATCGTTTTGGACTAACTGTGAATTTTTTCTTTGCAACATTTTGTACAATATACGAATGATGATTCGATTTAGCCTTCTCACATCACCCATCGGATAAAGGTCGAGGACTAATCACAAGCAGGGATCTCAACAGCAGCTACCAGGTATTTGAAGGAATGGTATAGCATCACCAATTAGGTAGCTACCCCGCAAACATCTTACATTAGCTAAAATACAGCCTACATAAGTGGAACACGGTTTCGTCGAACTCACAGCCAGCAAAGAATTAATCATTATCTAGATTTTGAGAAATTCAAGCAATTTGGATGAATGCCACGAAGGAAAGTAAATTCTAAGACACATATCATAGAGAAACACCCTCTCGAGATCACAATGCTCGAAGACAGGCGCATGATGACGGGTGAGGACGATGTAACACTGCCATTTTTTCTCGACAACACTCACCCACATAAGATGACGTCCAGTTCAGAAAATGTAGGAAGCCCGGTGGTGAGCCCAGCAACAGGCCGCATCAACACACGGATTTCAACCTTCCCAAGGAAATCTTAATGCGACTATTCATACAGAAGCTCTCTCCGGCACTCCAAGAGATGGCCACGTACCTGCGCGAATCCGTTGAAGTGCAAGAGGCACGTCTAGACAAGTAATGGAAGAAACACCACTACAGCTCACCTGCTTCAGAGAAATGTTACATCACCTCACGACTATCCGAATCACAATCCACCGCATCATCAGCCGGAACAAATGTCACCAATGAGCGCCTCATCAGCCTGCTTGAGAACCTCACCATCAGGCCAAATTCGGCCTCAGTCGATGCCATCCATAATGGACGCTACCAGAGTAGGCGTGACCAGCGTCGACCACCGTCCCGGAATAGCGCCAGGAGGTCGATGTCGAGAGGCCAGGCCATAGTTCCACAGTTACCAGCGGAGTGGTGTCCGAATCACCGCAGCTATGGCCACTCCACATGCTATTGCCTCAGAAACGGCTGCACATTCCTGCGCACAGACGCGACATTCAAGTGGGTGCGGTCAACTTCAACAACTCAGGAGGATCCGCCCACGGAAGGTTCGGAAAACTGCTGGGATCAGACTCCTCTGCGGCAATAGAGGCTGTTCACCCCAAGATCGTTGGCCGCTCCACGTCTAATGGCTAGAAGTACGTTGCTTTCGCAGTAGAGCGCAATCAAACTATTGTATTTAGAGCGACGGTTCCAGTCAAGTCATGCTTAAAACGCCCAAATGCCAGCAACCAGTCTCATCGTCAGTTGCCACTATCAACATCCTTTCTCATCCGTGACGCAACCTCTGGCGAATTATTTCTCATAGACACTGGATCAGATGTAAGCTTACTAAGCCTCAATTATTTCGAACCTTCCCACCCAGTTGACACCAGCAATCTGACCTGTGCCAATGGCTTCAGTATAGCGACATTTGGGGTACGAGTACACACAATCTCGTTCTCCAACTCAAAAAGATGATTCAAGTATCCTTTCATCATTGCCAATACGACAAGAAACATCATTGGTCGTGACTTTCTCGAACACTTCGACCTTACCATTCGCCCAAGAACACGAGAGATACGCACTGAAGACAATCAGTTGCTTACATCAGCGCTAAAACATACGACTCGCGCCGAAGCAGTCTCATCTATACAGCTTTTTCCTTCAGTTCCTCATGTACCACAACTGGACGATGTTCTGAAACGTCATGAAGAAATTTTCAAACCTATTTCCTTCATGCCCGATCTCAAGAGGAAGCGTGCCATCACAGCCCATCGTATCATCTTGTCGAAACCACTTCCTCATCCTCCACGAGCACGTCTATTGGCACCACACAAACATAAGGCTGCCGAGCAAGAATTCGCCATGCTACGTCAACAAGGCATCTGTACACGATCCAGCTCACCTTTTGCGTCGCCTGTGGTAGTAGTACCAAAGAGTGAACCAGCAACATTCAGAGTGTGCGGGGATTATCGTATTCTCAATTCTTGCACACAGTCTGATTCGTACATCCTGTCAAATCCAGCTGACCTACTCAGATCCGCTATCGGTCATGCTGTGTATTCAAAACTCGACCTAGTGAAAGCCTACTATCAAGTACCGATGGACAAAGACTCCGTATCATATACTGCACTCAGATTCACCGGATGTGGCATTCACGAATATCATTATATGCCTTTCGGTCTGAAGAATGCCTCGCGAACTTTCCAACGCGTTATGGATGAAATACTAGATGGTCTACCATTTGTAATTCCCTACTTAGACGACATCCTAGTATTCTCCAACTCAATGTCCGAACATATACTGCATATTGATATTCTACTCACACGTCTAGCAGACTATGGCCTCAGACTTCATGCCAACAAATGCGTCTTTGCACAGCAATCAATTGAATTCCTCGGTCATCAAATTTCCGAAAAAGGCAGGACACCTATATCTGCTAAGGTTCGTGCTATTCAAGATCTACAGCCTCCAACCACCGTTCGAGCATTACGACGATTCTTGGGCAAGATGAGCTACTATTCTCGATTCGTACCCTGCCTTGCCAAGATTCTGGCACCTCTTCACAAATATCTCGTGCCAGAAAGCCGTTTTGTCAAGAAATCACAACTGATTCAGCTCAACGTGGACGACATGCAGGATAACGAGGATGCCAAAACGGCCTTATGCAAAGCGACCATGCTACATTCTCCTGATTGGTCTCAACCTTTTGAATTGATCACTGATGCATCCGAAGTTGCCATAGGCGCAGTACTTCAACAGTCCATCAATGGCATACACAAATCTATCGCCTTCTACTCGCAAAAACTACAACCTCGCGAGACGCGATATGATACATTAGGGAAAGAGTTACTTGCAATCTACCGGTCGATCCTGCACTTCCACACCTATCTGGATTGCCGAAAGTTCAAGATCTACACAGACTATCTTCCTCTACTCCCGATGCTCAAAGGAAAGAAAGAGTATTTATATTCACGACGTGTCAACTCACAATTTACACGAATACACGAGAATGAATATGAAGTCACTCATGTTAAAGGATCAGAAAACGTGGTCACAGACTCCCTAAGCCGTCCTGCAGAACTCTGTGCTTTTATCCTTTGTCCTTCACCTATAAGCGCTCAGGAATTGCAAGCATCTCAGCAAGATGATCCATCACTTCGGACATTTGATGTCAATCGCCTAAAAACATTTGATTATGATGGAACTCTGCTGCAGCGTGAAATAACCGGCGTGGACCTTCGGAGGTTATACCTGAAAAAATTCCGTCACAAGTTCTTCGATGTTTATCATTCTATGAGCCATCCATCTGGCAAAACCTCAGTGGAAATTCTATGCAGAACGTAATTTTGGCCTGGCATGTGGTCAAAGCAATGTCTTGAATGTCAGAAATGCAAAGTGACGAGACACACCAAAACGGCGTCACCAGTCATCCAAGTGCCCAAAGTCCGGTTCAGGCACATACACGTTGATCTGATAACCTTACCTGCCGTGAACAATATACTATATCTACTGTCAATACGGGATCGCACCACTCGATGATAGGAGGCCATACTACTGCCAGACATGAAGCAAGACACTGTCAGTGATGCTTAAGAGCTCAATTGGTTCGCTCGGTTTGGCGCCCCAGCTGAAGTGACAACCGATCGTGGCGCAGAGTTCCTCGGCGAAGAGTTCACATTCCTATTGAAATATTATGGTGTCAAACACTCCGTGACCGCGGCTCGCATTCCGAAAGCAAATGGTTTCGTCAAAAGGCCACACCGGGAACTAAAATTGGCGCTCAAGGCCAGCCCAGAAAGAAATTGGCTTGCGGCTTTACCGAAAGTACTCCTATCAATGCGTACAAGACCTCGTGAGCCGATCAAATGTAGCTCCGCTGAAATGGCATTTGGCAAATGTCTACGACTGCTTGGTGAACTAATGCGATCACGCTCTGACACTGCAATAACGAAGAACGATCCGGCATTTCTGAATCCAATTCGCAGTTACCTACAGTACAACGCTCAGAATCAGTCGATCTGACCTACACGTCAGCAACATGGTCCAATATATAAACGCAAAGATTTTGATAGCTGCAAATGGTTCTTCGTCAACAACCATATGGATAACAGGATTCTAGCCAAACCGAAGCACGGTCCTTATCGTGTGTTAGATCGACGTCAGAATTACATTAATGAACTAGATTAATGCCAAAGCTGAAGCTGTCTCCAAACACAAATTATCCCCGGCCGACGTTGATCCAAATGACCCGCTGTTCCGCAATGTTGACCTATGAGGCGGTGAAGAAACAATGATTCCACCTCCAGACAGCTTTTCTGACTACGGGATGACGCCCATCTCACCGATAACCGAGCCAACTGACGGCCGTCACGCCGCCGCGAGATATAGAGGAACCAGAATCAGTGTAGACAGAGCCAACATCAGCGGTTACACGTTACGCAGAGCAATAACACCGACTGTAAGGTTAGCTCCCTTCATTGTGTACTAATTTTCATTGTCAGGGGGGGTGTATGTAACACGTGGCTCCGCGTTACAACCCAACGATGTTTAATTTTGACAAATATAGTGCTCTTTAATGTCAAATAATCTAACTCTGTTTTTACACAATATTTTTCTTAATTTTGATTTTAGAAACAATCTCTGTTAGTTTCAAGCAGTTATAATTGAGATTTTTTTGAACTGTAATTTTAATTGTAAATAATAGGATTTTGTTTAAAAAATATACATACCCGCGCGCAATACGCAGGGAACATGCGGTGGATTATAGTGCATATGTGGATCGATACTTATCTTTGAATTCAGATATGATTTCACGCATCTGAAAATCAGATGCACCTCAATCACATTCACAAATTCTATAGTTCAATGGATTATTATAATTTAATAATGTAAAAACCTGGTAAAGAAAGGAATAATTATTTGTGATGTTTTTCAAGACTGTTTTTACTTGGTTTTTATCCATCAAATATCAGTGACAATATTTACCAGTGACTTTATTTATATCATCATATATTTTCAATCATTTATATGTATTCATCACGGTTCAGACGTTTGTGAATTGATAATTAATTGTGTTGACAATATATCGTTTTTTTGCCGTCTAGAGCACGGTCCGTTTTGTTTAACTGTGAAGTGGTAATTATTTGTGTATAAGACATTCAATTTTGTTGACAATATATCGTTTTGCTGCTGTCTAGAGCACGGTCAATTTGGACTAACTGTGATTTTTTTCTTTACAACATTGTGTACAATATACGTATGATGATTCGACTTATCCTCCTCACATCAACAGCAGCTACCAGGCATTTGTAGGAATGGTATAGCATCACCAATTAGGTAGCAAACCCGCAAACCTCATACATAAGCTAAAAAACAGCCTACAATATTGCAGCTTCAAATGTATCATGGAATTCATATTTTTAAGGGCAAACGCCATATTTACATATATCAAGTGAACTCAATGGTGTAATTTTAAGCAATGATTGAAGGAGCGTTCTGTGTCTGTATTCTCGTCCTTAGGATCGCAATTCGCCGAAAAAATCTTTCATATTTTAAATTCATTTCGTTAATTTTAACTAGTTTCGGTGGTATTTCGTCTTCTTAAATTACATAAAACAATGGAGCATATGATATCCTCGCGGCGGACCATGAATAACTTTCGGTGTGCAATAAGTAGACATTTTTAATCGCACTGCGCTTGACCTTTATAATTATTCCAAGGAATACGTTAACAGCACGTCTTTGCAGACTCAAATTTATCAATGTGTGCGTACATTTAAGGTTCAACGCTATTTTGTCATACACCTCAAATGATTTGAAAAGTCTGTATTTATGCAAATGGTAAAGGAACATTACCCGATTACATATACCTGACATCAAAATTCGCGGGAATGGCCTTCGATTTTTTTAATTTGGTAGTACATATTAATCGAGATTGTGGGATATTTATTTCTCATTATACTGATTAAATCGATAGCAACGCATTACCATCCAGACTGTGGGCCAAATGTAGTGATTTGCATGGAAGAGTTAACTACTTTCAGGGCATTTCATGTGCTCGAATATAGTCGTTCCATTTCGGTGGAAAATCTGGCTTGTTTGATTTAATAAAAGTGCCTCGACCCGGGTTCGAACCGGGGTGATTTATATCTTCAGTCAAACACGCACCCAACTGATGTATCACGTCCACATCTTCTAACGAAGTTTATTGCATTTATTTCATTAGCTATGTAATTTGTGCCCATTAATAATTAAGGAATATTTCACATTTGCTTTTCAATTCATGTCCATATGTACGGTTTTTACTGATGTTCTTCCAACACTGGGCAAATGAATGTGAATTTCTAAAAGAATACAGACAAGCAAAATTAATTAGCATTCGCTCAAAGTTTATTATTGCAAATTATCTGTATTCGAAGATAAAAATATGTACTTAGTACTTTTCATTTCCAAAATTCCCTTAAATTTGAAGAATATGTAGCGAGCCGAATACCATTGAGAAGCTTTTAATCGCGTTATATTGTAGGGTTTTTTGCTGGTTTGTTGTCTCCCTACATATACTTGGTAGCGGCTGTGGAGATCCTTGCTTATGATCAATCCCCGGCCTTTTCCCGATGGGTGATGTGAGAAGGCTAATACGAATGATCACAAATGTACTCTACACCATGTTTCATGGAAAGTTCATAACTAGTCCAAATTAACCGTGCTCTAGACGGCAATATATCGAAAATACTGTTAACACAATTGAATGTCTTATACACAAGTCAAACAAAATTGTCCGTGCTCTAGACGGCAGCAAAATGAACACTGTTAACAAAGTTGAATGTCTTATACACAAGTCACAGTTAAACAAAATTTTCCGTGAACTAGACGGCAGCAAAATGAACACTGTTAACAAAGTTGAATGTCTTACACACAAGCAATAATTCTTTCACAAATGTCTGAATTGTAATGTATATATGTAACCGATTGAAAATACATGATTATATGAATATAGTCAATGGTAAAAGTTGTCACTGATGATAAATAGATTAAAATCGTGTAAAAACTTCAATGAAAAAACTTCACAAATAATTAGTTCACTGTTCGCTATGGTCTTAACTTATTTAATTATAATAATCCATTGTACTCTGAAATTCGGATGGGTATATTTAGATGCGAACAGTATTGTAGGGGTATTTTGCGGGTTGCTTTCTTGTTCGTGATTTTTATACCCGTCCTACATATCAATGGTGGCTATTATTACTACCCGTGCACCTAATCAGTCTCTGATCTTCTTCGGATGGTTGATGTTAGAAGGCAAAAACATCTAGTCATACGTATATTCTACACAATATTGCAACTATAAATATAATTCACAGATAGTCCAATTTGACCATGTGTTGGTCGGCAATAAAAAAACAGATTTTAACATAAAATTATATCTTAAACACCATTCACAGTTAAACTAAATTGTCCGTCTTCTAGACGGCAAGAATTAAAATGATTTATGTTTATAAAGTAACATGTTTCGCACACAAGCAGTTATTCTTACACAAATGTCTGGATCGTAATGAGAATAGTCAAATGATTGAAAATACATGATAATATGAACATAGTAAAATGATTTATGTTTATAAAGAGAAATGTTTTACACACAAGTGGTTATTCTTACACAAATGTCTGGATTGTAATGAGTAGTCAAACGATTAAAGATACATGATAATATGAGCCTAGTAAAATTATTTATGTTTATAAAGGAAAATGTTTTGTGTAAACCGTTTAAAGATTTAAATGACAAACAACTCACAAATGTTTAGCTCCTTGCTTTTTATAGTAAACAATCAATCATTTTCATAGTAACGAATAATCCGATTTAACGAGATAAATTCACTGTGACACAATAGTCCACCGCGTGATCCTCTCGGATCGCGCGCGGTTCTGTCTATTTTATAAAAACCCTATTAATTACAAATAAAATTGCAGTTCAAGAAATATCGATTAAAACTGCTTGAGACTAAAAGAGATTTTTCCTAAAATCACAGCTAAGAGAAATATTGTTTAAGAACAGAGTTAGAATATTTGACCTTAAAGAGCACAGCGTTTGTAAAAATTGACCTTCGTTGGGTTGTAACACGGAGTGGTGAGGGGACACCACTTGTACCAAATTCCCAAGAAACTCCATGAAATGTGGAGCCGGCTTATCCTCCAAAAGGAGTCAGCTGCAGTAAAGTAGTAAGGTAACACGGAGCCGCGTGTTACATACACCCCCCGACAATGAAAATTAGTACACCATGAAAGGGGCTAACCTTCCAGGAAGTGTTACTGCTCTGCCGTACCGTGTAATGACTGATTTTGGCTCTGACAACACTGATTCTGGTTCTTCTATATCTAGCGGCGACGTGACGGCTTCAGTTGGCTCGGTTGTTGATGGGATGTCGGGCGTAAATCCGTTGTCAGCAAGACTGTCTGGGGGTGGCGTTCTCGTTTCTTCACCGCCTGATAAGTCTACATCGCGAAACAGCGGGTCATCTGGATCAACGTCGGCTGGGGATAGTCTGTGCTTGGAGACCGCTTCAGCTTTGCCATTAATCTCCAGAATGATGTAATTCTGACGTCGATCTAACACATGATAAGGACCGCGCTTCGGTTTGGCTAAAATCCTGTTATCCATATCGCTGTTGATGAAGAACCATTTGCAGCTATCAAAATCTTTACGTTTATAGATTGGGCCATGTTGCTGACGTGTAGGACAGATCGGCCGATTCTGAGCGTTATATTGTAGAAAACTGCGAAGTGGAAACAGAAATGTCGGATCGTTCATCGTTAATGCAGTTTCAGAGCGTGATCGGACTAGTTCGCCAGGCAGCCGTAGACATTCGCCAAATACCATTTCAGCGGAGCTACATTTGATCGGCTCACGAGGTCTTGTACGCATTGATAGGAGTACTTTCGGTAAAGCCGCAAACCAATTTCTTTCTTGGCTGGCCTTGAGCGCCACTTTTAGTTCCCGGTGTGGCCTTTTGACGAAACCATTTGCTTTCGGATTGCGAGCCGAGGTCACGGAGTGTTTGACACCATAATCTTTCAATAGGAATGTGAACTCTTCGCCAAGGAATTGTGCGCCACGATCGGTTGTCACTTCAGCTGGAGCACCGAACCGAGCGAACCAATTGAGCTCTAGAGCATAACTGACAGTTTCTTGGTTCATGTCTGGAAGTGGTATGGCCTCATACCATCGAGTGGTGCGGTTCTATATTGACAGTAGATATCGCATGTTGTTCACGGCAGGTAAGGTTACCAGATCAACGTGTATGTGCGTAAATCGGACTTTGGGCACTTGAATGATTTATGGCGCCGTTTTGGTGTGTCTCGTCACTTTGCATTTCTGACATTCTAGACATTGTTTTGACTACATCTTGATATCTCGTCGCATGCCAGGCCAAAAATACGTTCTGGATAGAATTTCTACTGATGCTTCGCCAGATGGGTGGCTCAGTGAATGGTAGACTTCAAAGATCTTCTGACGGAGTTTTTCAGGTATAAACGGCCTAGGGCCCACATCAGTTATTTTGCACTGCAGTAGGGTTCCGTCGTAATCAAGTGTTTTCAGTCGATTGACATCAAATGTCCGAAGTGATAGATCATCTTGCTGAGCTGCTTGCAATTCCTGAGTGCTTATAGGTGAAGGATACAGTATTGAGGCACAAAGATCTGCAGGGCTGCTTAGGGAGTCTGCGACCACATTTTCTGATCCTTTAACATGAGTGACTTCATATTCATACTCGTGTATTCGTGTAAGTTGCGAGTTCACACGTCGTGAATATAAATATTCTTTCTTTCGTCTCAGCATCGGAAGTAGCGGAAGATGGTCAGTGTAGATCTTGAACTTTCGGCCATCCAGATAGGTGTGGAAATGTAGGATCGACCGGTAGATTGCAAGTAATTCTTTTCCTAACGTATCATATCGCGTCTCGCGAGGTTGTAGTTTTTGCGAATAGAAAGCGATAGGCTGGTGTATTCCATTGATGGATTGTTGAAGTACTGCGCCTATGGCAACGTCGGATGCGTCCGTTATCAATTCAAAAGGTTGAGACCAATCCGGGGAATGTAACATGGTCGCTTTGCATAGGGCCCTTTTGGCATCCTCGTAAGCCTGCATGTCGTCCACGTTGAGCTGAATCGATTGTGATTTCTTGACGAAACGGCTTTCTGGCACGAGATATTTGTGAAGAGGTGCCAGAATCTTGGCAAGGCAGGGTACAAATCGAGAATAGTAGTTCATCTTGCCCAAGAATCGTCGTAATGCCCGAACGGTGGTTGGAGGCTGTAGATCTTGAATAGCACGAACCTTAGTAGGTACAGGTGTCATGCCTTCTTCGGAAATTTGATGACCAAGGAATTCAATTGATTTCTGTGCAAAGACGCATTTATTGCCATTAAGTCGGAGGCCATAGTCTTCTAGACGTGTGAACAGGATCTGTTGTATATGATACCAGGATGTCGTCTAGATGTGGAATTACAAATGGTAGACCATCTAGTATTTCGTCCATAACGCGTTGGAATGCTTGCGAGGCATTTTTGAGACCAAACGGCATATAGTGATATTCGTGCGTGCCACCTCCGGTGAATCTGAGTGCAGTATATGCTACTGAGTCTTTGTCCATCGGTACTTGATAGTATGCTTTTACTAAGTCAAGTTTCGAATACACAGCATGACCGATAGCAAATCGGAGTAGGTCGGCCGGATTTGGCAGGATGAACGAATCAGACTGTGTGCAAGAATTGAGAATACGATAATCCCCGCACACTCTGAATGTCTCTGGTTCACTTTTTGGTACTACTACCACAGGCGACGCAAAAGGTGAGCTGGATCGTGTACAGATGCCTTGTTGACGTAGCGTGGCGAATTCTTGCTCGGCGGCCTTATGTTTGTGTGGTGCCAATGGACGTGCTCGTGGCGGATGAGGAAGTGGTTTCGACAAGATGATACGAAGGGCTGTGATGGCACGCTTCCACTTGAGATCAGTCATGAAGGAGATAGGTTTGAAAATTTCTTCATGACATTTCAGAACATCGTCCTGTTGTGGTACATGAGGAACTGAAGAAATAAACTGTATAAATGAGACTGCTTCGGCGCGAGTCGTAATTTTTTAGCTCTGATGCAAGCAACTGATTGTCTGCAGTGCGTATCTCTCGTGTTCGTGGACGAATGGTCAGGTCGAAGTGTTCGGGAAAGTCACGTCCAATGATGTTTCGTGTCGTGTTGGCGATGATGAACGGATAATTGAAACATCTTTTTTAGTTGGAGAACGAGATAGTGTGTACTCGTACCCCAAACGTCGCTATGTTGGAACCATTGGCGCATGTCAGACTGCTAGTGTCGACTGAGTGGGTGGGTTGTGATTCGAACATTCTTGGGGTGATGTGGACTTTCTCTTTGGCCGGTAGGCTGTGGTGGTGTTTCTTCCACCACTTGTCTAGACGTGCCGGCAGAACGTCGTCTTGTACTTCGAGGGATTCGCGCAAGAACGTGGCCATCTCTTGTAGTGCCGGCGGGAGATTCTGTATGAACAGTCGCATTACGATTTCCTTGGGCAGGTTGAATTCTAAGGCTTTGTGCTCCATTTCCCTAAATAGCTCAGAAGGCGTGCGGCTACCTAGGGACATCTGGCTCATTAATTCTGTAAGCCTGTCTTCTCGATCTGGTGTCAAACGCTGCTTGACGGCGCGTTGCAGGCTCTGCCATGGCTGCGCACATGTGCCCTCAGTGTATTGATGCAGTATATCTTTGAGTCCGCGTCTGAAAGACATTGGGATCGTCTCCCAAGCCCTCAGAAATATTGAGCCCTTGTCTGTTATATTGGACACCTTGGCCAGTAAAGTGGCATCGCCGACCCACGCGTCAAGGTATTCTGGATCAAATTGACATATTTTATACTGTGTCCATGTGGTGATAGGGTTTGTTGCTGGGCTCACCATTGGGCTTCTTGTATTTCCTGAACTGGCCCTCATCTTAAGCGTATGAGTGTTGTCGATAATAGATGGCAGTGTAACATCGTCCTCACCCGCCATCGTGCAGCTGTCTTCGAGCATTGTAATCCCGAGAGGGTGTTTTTCTGTGATATGTGTCTTAGAGTTTACTTATCTTGTAGAAGTCATCCAAATTGCTTGAATTTCTTAACTCTAGATGTTTGTTAATTCTTTGCTGGCTGTGAGTTCGACGAACCGGGGCACCATAATGTAAGGGTATTTTGCGGGGTTGCTTTCTTGTTCGTGAATTTTATACCCGTCCTACATATCAATGGTGGCTATTATTACTACCCGTGCACCTAATCAGTCTCTGATCCTTTTCGGATGGTTGATATGAGAAAACCGAAACTTGGTTTCATACATATATTAGATATAATGTTGCAAATAGAAATATAATTCACAGTTAATTCAAATTGAATATATGTTGATCAGATGCAAAAACAGATTTTATGCAAAAGAGGTCTTAAACACTATTCACAGTTAAACTAAATTTTCCGTCTTCTAGACGACAAAAGTTTAAATGATTTATGTTTATAAAGAACAATGTTTTGCGCACAAGAAATTATTCTTACACAAATGTCTGGATTGGAATGAACATAGTCAAATTATTGAAAACACATTATAATCTGAACATAGTAAAATGATTTATGTTATAAAGAAAAATGTTCTGTATAATCCGTATAACGACTTCAATGACAAAAAATTTCACAAATATTTAGTTCAGTGTTTTATCCTCAGGTTATTATATTAATCAATTTTTTTCTGAAGTTCGGATAGTCTAACACAGTAAATCCAATGCGTAACTTCTACAACTAAGCGAAATAAGTTCACTGAGACACAATAGTCCACCGCGTGTTTTATCCGTATCGTGCGCGGTTCTGTTTCTTTAATAAAAACACTATTAATTACAAATAAAATTGCAGTTTAAGAAATATCGATTAAAACTGCTTGAGACTAAAAGAGATTGTTCCTAAAATCACTGCTAAGAGAAATATTGTTTAAGGACAGAGTTAGAATATTTGACCTTAAAGAGCACAGCGTTTGTAAAAATTGAGCTTCGTTGGGTTGTAACACGGAGCCGCGTGTTACACTCTATTTATGCAAATGATAGAGGAGCATTATCTGATTACGTATACCTGGTGTCGCAATTCGCGGGAATGGCCTATGATTTTTTATTTTGTTAGTACATATTAATCGAGATTGTGGGATATTTTTTCTCATTAGACTGGCTAAATCGATAGCATAAGATTACCATCCCCAATGTGGGCAAAGCGTTGCGTTTTGCATGGAAGAGTTGACTAATTTCAGGCCATAGCATGTGCTCGAATATGATCGGTCCATTTCGGTGGAAAATCTTGATTGTTTGTTTTAAAAATAAATGCCGCGACCCGGGTTTGAAACAGGGAAATTTATAATTCAATTTAATGCTCTCCCAACTGAGCTATCAGGGCCACAATTACTCACCAAGTTTAGTGAATTTATTTCATTAGTTATCCAATTTTTGCCTATTAGTAATTAAAGAGTATTTCACATTTGCTTCTCAATTCAGGTCGATATGTACAGTTTTTACTGAATTTCTTCCAACTCTGGGCAAATGAAGATGTATTTCCGAAAAATTTCCTATATTATTGCACACTTGTTTTTCGTGTAATCAAGTTGTCATCTTCATGTGCTGGTACCAAAATACTGCCAAGCAAAATTAATATGCATTCGATCAAATTTTATTATTGCAAATTTTCTATATTCTAAGATAACAATATGTACGTAATATTTTCATTTCCTAAATTCCGTTAAATTTCATGATTGTGCGGCGTGCTGAGTTATATTGTAGAAGTTTACAGTCTCGTTATTTTGCAGCTTCAAATCTATCATGGAATTTATATCTATGCGGACAGACGCCATATGTCACATTTACCAAGTGAACTGAATGGTCTATTTTTAAGCTATGTTTGAAGGAACGTTTTCTTTTTTCGTGCCCATAGAATCATAATTCGCCGGAAAAATCTTTGATATTTATTAGTCATTTCATTCATTTTAACTAGCTCCGGTGGTATTTCTTTTTTTCAATTACATAAAACAATACAGCAAATGATATCCTCGCGGTGGACCGTAAATAGCACTCGGTATGCAATATGTAGAGACTTTTAACCGAACTGAGCTTGACCTTTATACTTATTCGAACGAATACTTTAACAGCACGTCTTTGCGGCCTCAAATTTATCAATGCGTGCGTGCATTTAAGGGTCCACGCTATTTTGTCATATGCCTCAAATGATTTGAAATGTCTGCGTTTATGCAAATGTTAAAGGAACATGGCCTAATTAAATATACTTGACGTCGCAATTCACGGGCATGGCCTGTGAGTTTTCAATTTGTTAGAACATATTAATCAAGATTGTGGGTTATTTTGTATCAATTTTTTTCATACATTTTATGGACAATGCTATTTTACTAATAATAATTATATCGCGGTATTGTCGATATATATGTGTGTGGCAAAAGCTAAAGACACTTAATGCTTGTGACTGCGTAGAATTTGTGCAGTCAATTACAATGTATGTAAGTTTAAATGAGGTGAGAGCCGCATATTTCATTTTGCTTTCCTTATATATTCAATCAGTTTGACGTCGTACTCTCATGATGATCATGGAAGGTCGAAACGCGTCAGTGCGTTGCGACTGGCGGTAGTTTTGTTATGTTGTTGGACGACTGGTTAAATACAATGGGATTGGTGTTAACTTCAAGATCGCAATCTTGATTTAAAGAATTATACTCAAGCATATTATATGGCTTCAAAATAGTTTAATCTTCCATGTCGAACGAAAAACTTGACCCGCAGCAAAAATGGAAAAATGGGTCTATCGATTCATTTAGTATAATGAGACAAAATATACCATAATCATATGTTGTCCCTTACATGGTCGAACACATTGATAAATTTCAGGCCGCAAAGACGCGCTATTAATTTATGCGTTGGAATAATTATAAAATTCAAGCGCAGTATGCTTAACAATGTTTACTTATTTCATACGGAGTTCTATTCATGGTCCGCGGCGAGATAATATATTTGCTCTTTTTTATGTAATCTAAGAAGACGAAATATCACCAAAATCAGTTAAAATTAGTGAAATTAATTATAATCATGAAAGATTTTGGTTTGGCGTATTGTCTTTCTATATTTGTGTTGACAGTAAACGCTCCTTCAACCATTATTTAAAAATTGACCATTCAGTGCATTTATATGACAGTTATTTACGATTTGTAGCAGGAACTAATATATATGCAATTATGTATTAGGTGTTGCGAACCTAGTAACAAATTACTTCAATTATGACCAGAAGGTTAATTCAAATGCAGCATGACCGGAAAGTATGATCTCATGTACATTCGTTTCCTGCTTACTGGCGACTCATCAGTAGGAGCCAGATTTACGCCCTTTACCCACTATATATTTGGATGAGGTATGTTGGAGAATAGGACTTTCCAATCTCCTAGATGAATGTGTAAACCTGCAGTAGTGAAGCTAACATCATATAAAGTTTCGACAATGCGACTTCAACGCTAACTCACTATAATATATATATATATATATATATATATATATATATATATATATATATACCGTGTATGTAAATGATACAAACACTATGGCTATTGTGTCAATACCCGATATCAACACTATAGTATCGAAAAGGTACATGGTGCTATAACTACGATTTCATTGTATGCTGTAGTTCAATAAAATTGAGAATTATAACTATGATTCAACTAAGAATGAGTTTTACGAGTGATTTAATTCATTTTGCATATAGCACATTTGGAGACCCATTGCTTAGCTTTCTACCTGTGTGTATGGCCCAAAGAACGATCTTTAATATGCTTGATAGGTGCTTTACTACTTGTGTGAGAAAAAAATTGGATAGTTGGAGCGAGATTTCTCGCTTAGAAATTGTGCCCGCAATAATGTTTTTCTCGCCTTTTAAATAAGTAAATCAGGTTTGCGTGATTGTATTCAACCAGTAGTCCCTCAACAAAACAAAACGAACGTCAGCCACATGTACTGACGCGCTCCGAGCTTCCATGATCATGATCAGAGTACGTCGGCAGACTGACTAGTAAGGAACATACAGTAATGAATATATACATGGAAAGCAAAATTAGATATGCGGCTCTCACATCTAGTAGCCTCGCGTACATTGACTGTAAATGTAGGCTGCACAATTTCTATACTGTCAGAAATATTAACTTTTTCAGCTTTCGCCACATATATAGGTAATAAAATTAAACAACCATTGATTGCAGGAATGGTGGTAACAATTCTTCAAATGAAGTTTGTCGTTGTGAAGTAAACACCAATCCAGATGTATTGAACCAGTTGTCTAAAAACATAGCAAAACTATCTCTGGTCACACGCATTAAAGCTATTTGACCTTTCATGACCATCATCAGAATACGACAGAAAATTGACTAGCGAGAATCCAAACGCTATGAATTAATCATTTTGCAGTCGTATTCTGATGACATTCATGGAAGGTCGAAACGCGTCAGTTCGTGAGACCGACGGTAATTTTGCTAAGCTGAAAGAATGTCGTTGTTGCGATACTGAATTAACTGATCTGCGCTTTGACTAACGCAGCTTTCATTGTTCCAGTAATTTTCTTTTTTCATAATATTTCGATCTACATTACCGTAGATCTTCATCAGATGCATTTCACGAAACAAATGGAGCAAGTGTGTTATTTCCTCTAGTCATAATATTTATATACCTCAGACTGACCTTTCATTAGATATTCGCGTGTGACATGTGTGTGTGCATTTTTATAACCGTTGTTTTCATCTAACTAATTTAGACCAGAGTGGCTGAATAATAATTATCAATTGCATGCAATAATTATTCGTTTTTTACACACTCAATGTAAATGAAGTAACTGAGATGGGGAGACTAATGCACATGATAAATTACAATTCAAACCACTAGGTTATACTCAAGATAGATAAGTTAATAACAGTTATTGGCGCACGCCACGCATGTGCATGTGTATGTGTATGCATAACTAAAAAACTTGGTTAAATTATTTTGATACACATGTACGTACATCTAAATGAAACTGCAGTCAATAGACATTAATTTACCCTTTGCACGCGTCAGACAAATTATTACTTATAAATATTGTATTATTAGAATATTTCCAATGGGTAGGGTGGGGTGTAAAACAGAAAATTAAGGTTGAAATCACTATTTGTTTTAAAATCAAATGAATAGTTAGAGATGAAATTTGAAGACTATATTCATAATTGTTTATTCATTTCTTGAATAAAAGCCCACTAATTAGTCAATCTTAATCTGATGTTCTTAATCTTTTACTGGAGCTAGCTTCAGTTACCAATTCATGCAATCGCCTTTTCCTTCCATTAGCTCGTGCAGTATTCCAAATCGGACCTAAAGATTTTTCAACAGCTGTTTCCTTCATAATATCATCTCTAGATTTAATTTCTATGGATTCCCTAATTATTATTACGACTACATATTGCTATGCGTTTGCATTCTTCCCAGTCGATAGTATGCCCAGTCTCCACTACATGACGAGCAAAATCTGATTTAACAATATGTCCATACTTACACGCCGTTTTATGTTCACCTCTTCTTACTTTGTTTGGACGCATGGTCTCATCATCATATATGAGATTACAATCATTGCGTGGGATTTCATACAATCCTGATGTTTCTAAGGGTTCAATTTTTTCTTTTTGTTTAGTGATTATAGTGCCTAGCGTAAGGGGCTGTTTTAAAACGGTCCTTATATTGTATTTTAAAGCTATTGATTTCACTTTCCTACTTAATATAGAGTCCGGTAATACTATTATCTTACGCTCTTCCTTCTCCTTATCTGCTTTTATGTATCTCAAACAAGGATTAAATTTCTTCACCATGTCCCTC